>JAFMOD010000813.1:214552-226469 GCA_019802435.1 Corydoras maculifer | reverse complement strand
GTATATATATATGTATATATATTTATATATATATATATACACACACACACACACACACACACACACACACACACACACACACACACACACACATATATATATATATATGTGTGTGTATATGTATATACTGTGGTTGTATACATATGTTATATATAAACTAGTACAGAATATATTTGGTATAATGATATGTCATAATATTGACATTAGAATTTGCATGTTGGACATATATACAGAAAACAGTAGGATTTGATGTACAGTTTTATATATATATATATATATATATATATATATATATATATATATATATATATATATATATATATATGTTGTTAGTACAGATTATATTTTATAGTGTGATTACAGGATATAACTATCTCTCTATATATATATTTGTATTGTTATATGTAAACTAGTACAGAATATGTTTTATACTGTGGTTACGGGACAAAGTATTTACCAGTTCACCCTGAAATGGACGTTAAATATTTTTTGTGTTTATTAGAACATTACTTAGTATTTCTTGATGTAGTATTCATACTGTATTGTATGCCATGTAGCTGCTTTAAATTAATCGGCGTGATTCTGTACAGGTTAGAGAGTGTTGTTTACAGTCTTCAGCACAAGAGGGCACTTTTGTACATGAAAACCATCGAATCAACGTGTAAGTGATCGTAACGCTCACTATGGTCCTCCTGTCTGTCTACAAGTCCATCCAACGTTCTTAAAATGACAGCAGGATGGTTTAAAAATAGTGGCATACCTAACACATACGGCAGACAATTATTCTTGAGATTGCATAAAACAATATTTACTGTACATCACAATGTTTTTGTAAGTGACTGTCATGATTCAAATATTTACCTTAAACTTTTCTTCATTTTAAGTAGAATTTTTACGACACCAAATCATAACATATCCACCAAAATACTTAACAGTAGGCTAACATCCAATACACAGTAAAACTCTGAAAAGCCTGTTTTTTTTTCTTATCGGTTAACAAATAATTTGTTTTGGATGTTCAATTACTGACAATTATTAATTGTTTTGGTTTTTCATTTATTAGTTATCTTCCGCCTTTCGCTTTATCCTCTATTAGAGTCGTGGGGGTTCCCCATGCCCATCCAAGGGAGAATGTTTTGGATGCTGGGTAGATACACCCAGGACAGGATGCCGATATACCTCTGGGCACACCCCCTCAACAGACACAAACAAACAAACACTATGGGGCATTTCAGCAATTGAATTCATCTTGTATCCATGTTTTTGGAGACCATGGAAACTCCACCCGGATTGGGATTCAAACCTAGAACCCCAGTGCTGAGAGGAGAACATGCTAACCACAAAGCCAATGTGCCATCCACTGTGCCTGGCATGATTTAAATATTTACCTTAAACTTTTCTTTATTTTAAGTAGAATTTTTATGACACCAAACCATAACATATCCACCAAAATACTTAACAGTAGGCTAAAATCCAATACACAGTAAAACTCTGAAAAGCCTGTTTTATTTTCTTATCGATTTACAAATAATGGTTTTGGATGTTCAATTACTGACAATTATTAATTGTTTTGGTTTTTCATTTATTCGTTATCTTCCGCCTTTCGCGGAAGATAATTTTATTTATTTATTTATTTATTTATTTTTTTTTTACTGTAATGATTCACATTAGTAAGGTGCTTCGAATTATGTGCTATATCTTTTAATATTATTGCGTACCCCTTTGTGTTAATAACTTAATCACTGTAGTTTAATTAGTCACTCAATCGCACAATGAACAGTGGTCATAATTAGTAAAAATACCCCCCCACCCCAAAAAGTTTGTTCCTAATCAATATTCACTTTATGACTGTGAATCTGGATTAGATGATGCTTAACTGCCAAGAAAATATCCCCCCGTAACCACCACCACACTGAAACCCTGATCCAAGGCAGGACTCATCCTTGTGATCAGGTTGTTTACATTTGCATTTACATTTACATTTGTTCATTTAGCAGACGCTTTTATCCAAAGGTAAGCACAGGATTCATCACAACATCCCTGGAGCCACGAGGGTTAAGGGTCTTGCTCAAGGACGCACACTGGTAACTTCAGTGGACATGGAGTTTGAACCCACAACCTTTAGATTGATCGCTTAATGCCCTAAACACTGAGCTACCGCTCCCTCTGTTTACTTTATCTACACTGACTCTACCACCCAAATGTAACAGCAGACCCATCAGACCCGTAACGGTTCCAGTTTTCTGCTCTTTACAGTCTGGGCCTCATTAAAATTAAAAATTAAAAAAAAAAAATTATATGAAACTGGACTGAGTCTGTGTGTCTCCATGTTCCACATACTGCTCAGTCCACCCCGAGTACTGAACATCTGCATTCTGACCTCTCAGCACCCATTTGCTCCATCCGTAGAGTCATTATCTGGCCTAACAGTCATTCTGCAATAATTAGAGTTTAATACGCCTCTTTATTGCTTCAGACTGTACGAGTGTCATTAGTGTCGGACAGACAATTGCACGTCTATTGCTGGACGCTGGTTTGGATCTGCGACGGCAACACAGAAGATTTGTTCCAGCATGAATCCTCGGCCTCGGCAGATGTGCTGTCTGACATTTCCAGTTTGATTTGGAGTGAAATGTTTCTTGCAGCAGTGAGAATACTGCGGACGGTCGGAGCTGAGAGAAGGTCGAGGGAGGTACAGCTGTGGCTGTAACATTCAGTAAAAACCAATGCAGGATGTACAGTGGGTGGATGCAGGGTTTAAACTCCGGCGGCACTGCTTTGTCTAATCACATGATCAGACAAAGGCAGTGATGGGCTTGTGGTTAAGGAACAAGCCTTGTGACCTGAAGGTCTCCAGTTCGGTTCCTGGTCCCACCAACTAATATGGCTAAAGGCACCTGACCCTAATTGCTCCCCGGGCGCCGTATTCATATGTGTATATGTGTGTGTTTCACTGCACGGATGGTGCAGTGGTGTGGAGGACAAATTCCTTTGTGTGTACACACAGTAGGCAAAATTAATCACTTTATCACACACACACTAACACAACCCACTGTGTCAGTGTCACTGCAGTACTGAGAATCATCCATCCATCCATTATCTTCCGCTTTATCCTCTACTAGGGTCGCGGTGGGGTTCCCCATGCCCATCCAGGGGAGAACGTTTCGGGCACTGGGCAGATACACCCAGGACAGGGCATCAATCCATCGCTGGGCACACACTCACACAGACACACTCTATATGGGGCAATTTTGGAGAATTCAATTGACTTGATCCATGTTTTTGGACTGTGGGAGGAAACCCACGCGGACACGGGGAGAACATGGAAAGTCCACCCAGATGGGGATTCGAACCGGGAATCCCTAGTGCTGAGAGAAGAACATACTAACCACTAAGCCACCGTACCGCCTGTTCATATTATATTATGTATATATCATGTATATGGGAAACAGAGCTTTCAGTCGCTCTGCTCCCCGACTCTGGAACTCACTCCCCTCTACTCTAAGAAATACTGAATCACTCTCTCTTTTTAAATCTTTTTAAAACTCACCTGTTTAAAATTGCTTTTTCATTATAAATAATCATATCTTAAGTTTTTATTATTTTACTGTGTTCTTATTTATATGTTATGTACATGTCTTACTTGCTGTACGGTGTCCTTGGGTGTTAGAAAGGCGCCTTGAAATAAAATGTAATATTATTATTATTATTATTATTATTATTATTATATATTATGTATCTACTGGCGGCACGGTGGCTTAGTGGTTAGCACGTTCGCCTCTCAGTGCTGGGGATTCCCGGTTCGAATCTCCATCTGGGTGGAGTTTCCATGTTCTTCCCGTGTCCGCGTGGGTTTCCTCCAGGTTCTCCGGTTTCCTCCCACAGTCCAAAAACATGGATCAAGTCAATTGAATTCTCCAAATTGCCCCATATAGAGTGTGTGAGTGTGAGTGAGTGTGTGCCCAGCGATGAATTGGCGCCCTTTCCTGGGTGTATCTGCCCAGCGCCCGAGATGTTCTCTCCTGGATGGGCATGGGGAACCCCACTGCGACCCTAATAGAGGATAAAGCGGGAGATAATGAATGAAATGTATCTACATTTAAACACTTAAACACTCTCCATGCACTGGTCACTGTTATTAATGCACTTTATGTAAATAATGTATATATTGCACTTATGGTTAGATGCTCACTACATTTCACTGGCCCTGTGCTCGTACTCTGCACAATGACAATGATGTTGAACCTAATCTAATCTAATCTAAGAACAGTGGAACTAATGAAGTCAATCAGTGTAGAAACATCGTGGTGTGCCTGTGAGTGTAAATTATAACCATCATTAGCACTCAGGAATGAACATTAACAGCCACAAAAAGACTTAATAAATGATGAATGTAATAACACAAGTGTGTATGTGTGTGTGTGTGTGTGTGCGTGTGAGAGAGTGATTGATGATGATCCAGTCTTGTGCACATGTTCCACATCAGGAAGATCTCACAGCTCTCAGTTGGGCTCCAGCGGGGGTCCTGTGGAATCTGCTCAGTCTCCTCCATCACCATTGTGCCGTCCTCCTTTCTTCCACAGAGACGACAGAGTAACAGAGCATGACAGAAACATAGGACGAGAGGACGGCGAGCAAGCGAGAGGGAGGGAGGGAGGTGCGAGTGCCGTGGAGGAGAGAATGAAACTTTTAGAAGGCTTTCAGCATTCAGCTGCGATGAAAGTGAGCAGGCTGAATGAGCCGGAGTGCGCGGCGTGAGCGCCACGGCCACATGGGCCGTTCTCACTCCGGATAATAGGCTCTTTCTGGCAGCACTTAACCCCCGAAGGGCACACTGGGAACCCATCGCCACGCGAGACGGCCCACACAACAGCCACGTTCAGACATGCGCGTCCACCGCTTAATCAGATTTTACACCTCGCACGGCCGCGCCCCTTTCACCCCCGCCCGCTGCACGTGGCTCTGACAGCCCCTCTCCCAGGATCACGCCGGGCCCCAAGAACGGACAGGGTTCAAAGCACAACGGGTCACTCAAGGGCTCGGTCAGTCCCAGTTCAGTAAGTACTCCTGTCGTCGGTGGAGGTAGGTGACTTGCTCAAGGGCACTTAATGGGACCGGGAATCAAACCCGGGACCTTCAGCTTGCAAAGCTGGTTCCTTAACCTTAGCCTACTGTCCCAGAAGGGCTGAGTAAGTACTCCTGCTGTCAGTGGAGTTGGGTGCCTTGCTCAAGGGCACTTAATGGGACCGGGAATCAAACCGTGGACCTTCAGGTTGCAAAGCTGGTTCCTTAACCTTAGCCTACTGTCCCAGAAGGGCTGAGTAAGTACTTCTGCTGTCGGTGGAGATGGGTGACTTGCTCAAGGGCACTTAATGGGACCGGGAATCAAACCCGGGGACCTTCAGCTTGCAAAGCTGGTTCCTTAACCTTAGACTACTGTCCCAGAAGGGCTGAGTAAGTACTCCTGCTGTCAGTGGAGTTGGGTGCCTTCCCCCCCCCCCCCCCCCCCCCCCCCCCCCCCCCCCCCCCCCCCCCCCCCCCCCCCCCCCCCCCCCCCCCCCCCCCCCCCCCCCCCCCCCCCCCCCCCCCCTGCCTGTGCAGGGTGGTGGAGGTGCCTTATGCGTTTCAGTGCTGTGCTCTTCTGACGTGTCGGAAACAAAGTGGTCTGTTGGGAAAAGAGAAGAACAGCAGCCATGACTTTGGAAAGAGGGACCCCCTGATTCTAAACTCAGGTGTTTCCCCAGATGTCACTCACAAAGCTCTGAATCTGTTTTATACATCATACATGAACTTATATTTTTGTGGCATTTCTGTCTATTTAATGCTGCAATAACCTTATGTTTCATGATTTATGATAAACTACCCTTTGTGTTCTTATGAGTGCTGACGGGACAAGAGGCAGTCCATTACAGGGCAAACACATAAACTCATTTACATTGAGGGATCATTTAGTATCTACAATTCAGCCTGACTAGGTTTTAGGATTGTGGATGACAACCCATGTCGACATGGAGAGAACATGCAAACCTCACATCGATCTAGGAATTAAACCTAGGACCGCTTTTCTGTGAGGTAACAACTTTCCAGTGTTCTTTTAGTCTTTATTTAAAAAAAAAAGTAAGTATTATTTCATTTTGGGCGGCACGGTGTTTAGCATGTTGTCCCGGGTCGAATCCCAATCTGGGTGGAGTTTCCATGTTCTCCCCGTGTCCTCGTGGGTTTCCTCCGGGTTCTCCGGTTTCCTCCCACAGTCCAAAAAACATGGATCAAGTCTATTGAATTCTCCAAATTGCCCCATATAGAGTATGTTTGTGTGCCCAGCCATAGATTGGCACCCTGTCCTGGGTTTATCTGCCCAGCACCCGAGACGTTCTCCCCTGGATGGGAATTTGCTGGAATGTGGATAACATTCCATGTGGATTAAACCAACCAAAACTTCTGTCAGTGCATCGCTGGCCACCAGGGAAAGCAGCATTGCTTTTACACACCTCGTACACATAAACACCTAAACACCTGACCAAAGACTTTAATTATAAATCTGATTAAATCAGTGTACAGTCATGGCCAAAAGTTTTGAGAATGACACAAAATCTCTATGTTTTTCTTCCCTGAGTCATGTAGTTATCACATTTGATTTATGGCAAGGTGCTCCATCATGCTGGAAAAGGCATTGTTGATCACCAAACTGCACTCAGAGGACATTCTGGTACCATTCTTTATTCATGGCTGTGGTTTTAGGCAAGACTGTGAGAGAGCCGAATCCCTTGGCTGAGAAGCAACCCCACACATGAATGGTTTCAGGATGCTTCACAGTTGGCATGAAACAAGACTGGTGGTAGTGCTCACCTCGTCTTCTCTGATTAAGCTGTTTTCCAGATGTCCCAAACAATCGGAAAGTGGATTCATCAGAGAAAATGACTTTACCCCAGTCCTCAGCAGTCCACTCCCTGTACCTTTTGCAGAATATCAGTCTGTCCCTTTCTGGAAAGAAGTGGCTTCTTTGCTGCCCTCCTTGAGACCAGGCCTTGCTCCAAGAGTCTCCGCCTCACAGTGCGTGCAGATGCACTCACACCTGCCTGCTGCCATTCCTGAGCAAGCTCTGCACTCCTGGTAGCCCGATCCCGCAGCTGAAACACTTTTAAAAGATGGTCCTGGCGCTCGCTGGTCATTTTTGGGCGCCCTGGAGCCTTTTTGGCAACAATGGAACCTCTCTCCTTGAAGTTCTTGATGATGCGATAGATTGTTAACTGAGGTGCAATCTTTCTAGCTGTGATACTCTTCCCTTTTAGGCCATTTTTGTGCAGTGCAATGATGACTGCACATGTTTCTTTAGAGATAACCATGGTTAACAGAAGAGAAACAATGATGCCAAGCACCAGCCTTCTTTTAAAGTGTCCAGTGGTGTCATTCTTACTTAATCATGACAGATTGATCTCCAGCCCTGTCCTCATCAACCCACACATGTGTTAATGGAGCAATCACTGAAACGATGTTAGCTGGTCCTTTAAAGGCAGGGCTGCAATGAAGTTGAAATGTGTTTTGGGGGATAAAGTCCATTTTCTAAGCAAATACTGACTTTGCAATTAATTGCTGTTAAGCTGATCACTCTTTATAACATTCTGAATTATGTGCAAATTGCCATTATAAAAACTGAAGCAAAAGACTTTGTAAAAATTAATATTTGTATCATTCTCAAAACTTTTGGCCATGATTGTATTGTTGCTTGTAATAAAGTGCTTGCTCAGTATGTTACAGTACTTTTGGTGAGTCAATAGAGCACGAATTTCCATCATTTTGCCACGTGTTTATTAATCTGTTTTTTAATCTGTTTTTTATCTGTTTTCTCCTGTGAAGGAGATCCGGAGGCGGAGGACCTACTTGTAAACCCTGAAGAGGACCCTTTGTCTCAGCCCTCAGTCCAGTGCTCTCCAAATCCAGGTAAACACAGTTAATAATGTTTTGCTGTCACACAGATTCCACAACGTAATCTAATCCGTTTTTTGATGTGATCGCTGATTAACAGGACTCTAGTTTCTCTAACTATCAAACACTTCCATTTAGTGGCCAAATTACAGAATGTAGTTTTTAAAAACAGCCATAACAGCTTTAGTTCTGATCGGGAATCGGCTCATTATTTATATGAATCTGTATTTTATGATTTAAAATAATGTATTGCATAACACACATTGATATGAATGTGAAGCCAATCAGATTTAACCACCGGTATTTTCAATGTACTTTAATTACCTTGAGGTCCCTTTAATGCCCTATGAGATATATTTATAAACATAATGTATACTAAAAAATATATATATTTATATCAAATATACTATTTTATATTAAATTTATATTATTTATATTTATCTAAAATGTAAATACTATCTGGTGTTGACATGGTAAATGTATTTATTGTCGTATAAATCTAGATATATTAAAATTCATCTCATTTATTGTTTATTGTCCTGCTGCGGCTACATAATACTGCTCCCTACCTGTATTGACTGTTTAATTTATCTATAAATTATATGTGACTGAGCTTTTAACTCTGAAAGTGTGACACCAATGTATCTACATACTTTCATTTTGATGGTTTATGACCCATTGCACCCGAGACTTCAGCAGGTTGCCTGAGTGCCCCTATGAAAAGGCTTTAATTCTCAAGATTCTCTATATCTTTCGGTTTCAGGTCCACTGCAGCCATGTTTTCAGCTGTTCGAGAGCTGGCTGATCCGGTGTGGCGTCTGGACCATATCGGCACTGTCCCTGATCTGTAACAGCATGACGATGGTCTCCATCTTTCTGTCTCCCGCACGTTTATCTCCAGTGAAGCTGCTGGTGGGCTTGGTGGCGTTGATGAACAGCCTAACCGGACTGTGCAGCGCTGTGCTGGCTATCGTCGACGTCCTCACGTTCAATTCTTTCGCCAGATATGGCGCTGGCTGGGAAAACAGTACGAGCTGTAAGCTCACCGGCTTTGTGTCTGTGTTTTCCATGGAAACGAGTGTTTTCCTCCTGACCGTGACGGCTGTGGAACGGGGTTTCTCTGTCCGTAAGAAGGTCGCTGTGGAATACAGGACCTGGAAACCAGTTCTTAAGCTCACTGTACCTCTTTGCTTCATCTTGGGTGTGGCAGTAACCTCGGTACCTCTTCTACATATGGGTCAGTATGAAGTTTCCTCACTCTGCCTTCCTCTTCAACTTGGTGAACAGGCTGGTTTGGGTTATCTAGTCTGCCAGGTGCTGGTAAACTCCCTCTGCTATGTAATAATGATGGCATCTTACACGCGCCTGTACTGCAGCTTGGAGAAGGGGGAGCTCTGGGACTGTGCGATGATTCGTCATGTGGCCTGGCTGCTGTTCGTTAACTCTGCCCTGTACGTCCCCGTGGCCTTCTTCTCATTGTCCGCCCTGCTGAAGGTGTGGGCAGTCAGTCCGGATGTAATCAAACCCGTGCTGCTGGTGGTGGTGCCGCTGCCTGCTTGTATTAACCCCCTGCTGTATGTGATCTTTAACCCTCACTTTAAAGAAGACTTGGGACTGCTGCTTAAACGGGTTCGGGTGACGTTACTGAGGAACAGCCGCCCGAGTCTCGTGTCTTTTAATTTAGATGAAGAAGAGAAACGTTCCTGTGCCTCCACCCAAGCTTTAGTCATGCCCTTTGGTTCAGATGGACCTTTAACTTTATCACCTCAGAACACAAGAGCTGCTATGCAGTATGTGGTCACTTCCTAATTAACCATGCCTCCAGTACAAGTGATCTTCAACCCTTCATTACATCGATGACTTACATCTTACATCGATGAATGCTTCATTTCTACCATGTCCTGCTAGACCACACCCCTGCTGAGTGCTGGATTTGGCCCATGCACTCTAATTCATTAGAGGTTATCATTTGGCAGCACGGTGGTGTAGCAGTTAACACGACTGCCTTATGAGAGCTGTTTGGGGTGAATAAAGGACTCTTTTGTGTATGCATGTCCTCCCTGTACCTCAGTGGGTTTTTCTGCAGGTACTATGGTTTTCTCTGATGTTCCAAAGACATGCTGATGTGCACATGACTTATCCTCTGACTGGAAAAACCTGGTGACCAACCAAAAACAATAATGAAACTCAATGATTTGAATGTAATCTGTTTTATAGAGTATCACACACACACACACACACGACCAATTTTAACTGTGTTGCAATAATTTAGTTTTATATTCCAGCACAAACGTTATTTTTCTTTATTGATTAAGTTCTATCAAACACTTTTGAATTGCATTGAGATGCTGATTTTGAAAGAGTAACACATTCCAAAACCCTTGTAATAATCCATGTTCCGCCCTCGTGAGTTTTTAAAGCACTTAAGCTGCTGCTACACTGCATGATGGAAGATTTAACATCTGTATAAGTTTTATTACATTTTTTAATTATGTGACATACGGTTTCTATGTATTTTGTGATGTTTGAGTTTTTTTTATATAAACATTTGTATCATGTTTAAACTGTTTGTATATAAGATGTGAGGTGTGATGTCAAGCTGTGTTTTTATAATTAAAACTTTTGTGTGGGTTAGCTGATTGATTCATTCATTATCTTCCACTTTATCCTCTATTAGGGTTGCGCCCATCCAGGGGAGAACGTCGTGGGCGCTGGGCAGATACACCCAGGACAGGACGCCAATCTATTGCTGGGCACACACTCAGTCACACACACACACACTATATATTTGGCAATTTGGAGAACTGAATTGACTTGATCCATGTTTTTGGACTTTGGGAGGAAACCGGAGAACCCTGAGGAAACCCACGCGGACATGGAGAGAACATGGAAACTTCACCCAGATGGGGATTCAAACCAGGAATCCCCAGTGTTGACAGGAGAACATGCTAAACCGCTGAGCCACTGTGCCACCACTAGCTGATTGATGTTACTGTGAGACTTTTACTGCAGCTTACCAGAAACACATACAGTCAACACAGGAGTATTAGCACCCCTCAAAAAACATTTATAAAATGTAGGTAATATGTCCAATGATTTTTCAGATATGTTGAATTTTTTATTTTAAAAATAAATCTTTTAATTAAATTGATGCAGAAGCAGTTACAGACTAGTCCATTTTTTGTTGGTTCTCTGATGGTTCTAGGTTTTTTATTGGTCAGGATCATCACAGAACAGGTATTTGGGTGGTGGATTAATGCTTTTAAATGAATTACAGTTGTAGTCAGTCCCGCCCCTTCAATCTTGTGACATCATTGGCTCTTACCTCGCGGTGGGCGGGTCTTTGAACGCTTTGCATTTAAAGGTGTTTGTTGCAGGTGGTTGATGTTTAACACTTTAAATAACAAGGTGTTGGGTTCTCTCTGTCTTAATGGGTTTCTCAACAAACGTTCTAAGACGTTATAGGAACCGAACTGGACATAAATGAATCATAAACGGCGGATTTAATAAACAAAGGTTCATTAAAGTCAGAAAGCCGTCAGCCAAACAACTCTAACACAACTCAAACACAACTCAAACACAACTTAAACACAACTTGAACACAACTCAAACACAACTTAAACACAACTCAAACACAACTTAAACACTGGGATGTCAGAACAGCCAGCAGGACGCTCAACTTCAGTGGAACAGCAAAGCACTAGTAAGTTAATTAAAATCTGCGAGTCTTCTAACGGCATATTCCTGAATAATTACAAATTCAGTAATAATTACACAATCGTGCAAGAGTTATGAAGGTTTATGTAAACTTATATAGAGAAAACTTAACTAATATTACAGTTCCTTCGGTCATTCTGGAGCTGGAATATTTATTAACTTTCATTTCGTTTGTATTTCATGTTTAATGTTTTGCATTGAAGCACTTTAATGATCTGTCATAATATTGATTAGAATTTTCATGTTGGACAAATATAGTAGTGTGTGTGTGTGTGTG
>JAFMOD010000813.1:187821-205290 GCA_019802435.1 Corydoras maculifer | reverse complement strand
GGCATGGGGGCCCCCCCCCCCACGACCCTAATAGAGGATAAAGCTGAAGATAATGGATGGATGGATTTTTTTTTTATTCATAGCAACGGCTTGTGGATAAGATTTATGGATTAAAATTTTTTTGCCCTGTAATTTATATTGGGTGGCTTAGTGGTTAGCACGTTCGCCTCTCAGCACTAGGGATTCCTGGTTCGAATCCCCATCTGGGTGGAGTTTCCATGTTTTCCCCGTGTCTGCGTGGGTTTCCTCCGGGTTCTCCAGTCAAAAACATGGATCAAGTGAATTGAGTTCTCCAAATTGCCCCATAAAGAGTGTGTATCTGTGCATGTCTGTGTGAGTGAGTGTGTGCCCAGCGATAGCTTGGCGCCCTGTCCTGAGTGTATCTGCCCAGCGCCCAAAACATCCTCCCCTGGATGGGCATTGGGAACCCCCCCGCGACCCTAATATAGGATAAAGCGGAAGATAATTGTTGGATGGATGTAAATTATATTAATTTCAGGCGCTGTTTGTGTCAAATAGTTCCACATTCTCTGATCAGTCATCTGCACACTGGGAGTTTAGTATGTTCTTTCACCAATTGCAGTGGTTACCATAAAGTTTCCACTATTATTATTTTATAAGAATAGAATAGTGTTTATTACACGACACTCCTGGTTCAGGTTAAGATTAGTTCCTCTGTGATACAATGCTGCTGGGTATAGGGTTTTACATTTTGGTTGATTATTTTTAACTTCACTTACACAAACAAGGAAAAAGCCAGCCCTTTGAGAGAGAGAGAGAGAGAGGCTGTCAAGTTAATAAGATCTGATTGAAATGGCTGATAGTTAGCAGTCAGCTCAACAACCCCCCCCCTCACACACACACACACACACACATTCTTCCTAATTAGCCTAGATTTGGAGAATTGATAGGGCGCATTGTTTCCTCGCAGCGTCTCTGTAAATTCGTTCTAATAAAATTAGGCGAAGCAGATTTCGGTATGAAGCAGGACAGAACCTGGTCCATGTCCACTCTGTCAGCACGGCCACTCAGAGGCCCGGCGTCCCCCCGCTGACACGTTTGTGTGTTTTCATTTTGTTTGGAGCTCTCAAAGAATCATTTGCTATGGTTACGAAATCTACAATATAGAAAAGATAAAGATAAGTTCACTCATCAACGTTTGCAAAGTATTAATATGGCTTTACACAAATAACTCCAGCTTCTGCAGATGGACATGGATGTTAAGAAAATTCCAAAATTGCTTTAACAACAAAGTCTTTATAGTATATATTATTATAACAGTAATATAAAGCTGTAGTGGTTTAAATTCATTAGAAATACAACACTGTATGATACACAATATGAACAAAAGTATAGGGACACACCCGTCCATCCATCCATTATCTTTAGCTTTATCCTCTATTAGGGTTGCGGTGGGGGGTTCCCCATGCCCATCCAGGGGAGAACGCAGTTCACACACTGCTGAAAATCTTACTATTGGGATTATAAAATATGTGTTTAAAATTAAAGTGGTTTAAAGAATTACTGGAACCGTGTTCCCTAAAGAAAATACAAAGCTAAGGGCTGGTTCTGTATGAAATAATAATAATAATAATAATAATAATAATAATCCATCCATTATCTTCCGCTTTATCCTCTATCCTTTATCCTTAGGGTCCCCATGCCCATCCAGGGGGAGAACGTCTCGGGTGATGGGCAGGACACCCAGGACAGGACACCAATCTATTACTGGACACACACTCACACACAGACACACTCTATATGGGGCAATTTGGAGAATTCAATTGACCTTGATCCATGTTTTTGGACTGTGGGAGGAAACCGGAGAACCCGGAGGAAACCCAAACGGACACGGTGAGAACATGGAAATTCCACCCAGATTGGAATTTGAACCAGGAATCCCCAGCACTGAGAGGAAAACATGCCAACCACTAAGCCACCGTGCCGCCTATAGCGCCACACCTTGTTTTTTAATCAGCCACCAAAGTCCAATGCATTTTGGACATTCGCATGCCTCCAACTTTGTGAAAACAGTTTGGGGAAGGCTGATTGCTCTTTCAGCATGACCTCAACCCCAGACAACACTTTTGAGATTAGCTCTGCCAGGTCCTCTTATGTAACATCAGTTTCTGACCTCACACATGTTTGATTGGGCTTTGCAGACCTGTTACAGCTGAATTAAGAATGTGTTTCCGTTGCTCTAATCCCAATATTTTTTGTCCCCTTTTCATCCAGGGTTAAAGTGTGGTTTGAACCATGTCCCTTCGCTAAAACCAGCTAATGGAAAACAGGACGCCTCAGCGATCACACAGCGCTAATAATTAACAACATTCCACCCAGAAGCTCAGAGCTCGTGGCTAAACATTTCACAAGGAAGCAAAAAAGGACGAAAGGAAAGAGAGGGACAAAAAGTGACAAGGCATTTTCAATAGTTCTTCATGAGGGAACCTGAAAAGATGCCCCTGTGGATCTCTGAGAAAGACCGTGGACATCTTTATAGCCGGCGGCGTCCATCCCTGCACTTCGCGCACACTTTGGAACATCCCTTTCTTCAGCTTCGCACTGGGAGATGGATCAACAACAACCCACGGCGAGGATCATGGCTTCAGGAGAGCAGGGTGAGTCTTTTAAATCCTCATAGCTGTGATGGTTACTTAAAAACCGTGGAAATCCCCTCCCGGTCAGCTCCATGTGGAGAAGGAGCAATGGACCGGTTGGAGACTGGATCAGAGCATCTGCCCAGGTGTCTGGAAGGGATGAATGATAAGCGAAATGCTGATGTTCCTGCATTTCCAAAGGTCAGAAGCTGGCAGGCTGGGCTTTAGCTTTGCGAGTCCCCCAGAGAGCCTCCAGTTTCGGACAGCCTGCTAAATCTTGTTTCCTCCTTTGTGTCGCGAGTCCTCACAATATTGATCTCTGATGCTACCGGATTAGTCCAATAAAAAAGGCAACTCTGCCAGTCGACAGGGGTCCCTCTCTGATTTCACACTCTGCTTTTGGGTCACGGAGTCTATGAAGCCATCCTGACCTTCCGAATCGACACTCGCACAAGACACAATCAGCCCACCAGAGCCAGCGAGGCTGGGGTCCCTCAAAGCCCCCTGCGCCTGCGGTCACCCTTCAGCGAAGCCGACCTGCGGCAGGGACGGTGGGCTCGCTGTCTTTTTGTGCACTTTCATTTTCGCCCTCTTCCATGCTGGGGCACACGGCTTGCACCCATTGTGGCTTCTTAATGGGGTTGCAGTTTAGGGACCTCTTTGTTTCGGTGGGAAGGATTTCCTCATCTGCTCCGTGTCCCATTGTCTGGTGATTGATGTTGCCAAGTTGTCAGGTTTGTGTGTGGACGTTGTCAGGGTGTGGCCTGCCTGTCCTGCGCTGGTAATTCTCTTGTTGTCGGGGATGTCTGTGTAATGTGGTTTGTCAGGAATGGCCTTTTCAGAGAGGGAAGGTCCAGGCCAGTAAAGATGCTGTCTGTCGTCACGAGACAACGCTCCGTGGAATCCGAGATGCGACGGCAAATAAAAGGCAAATTTTTAAAGCGATTATCCAACTCTTTTACGACCAAAAGCCTTTGGGGTCTACAGAAGCCTGGTGGATACCAACAGCATTCTCGTTATAGCTCGTGCTGCACAATTTGGTTTCTAGCAACAGTTGATTCAGACCCTGGTCGTGCAGATGCCCTGACCCGGGGTAAGCCGTGTGCTGCACCGATTAACCCCATGATTAAACACTGATTAAATGTCTATTCATGTAAGCGGGCTGAGGCAGGAGAGAGCAATTAGGTGAAAGTGAATTAATAAACCATGCAGGTCTCCGAAGCTTCTCCAGCGGGCAGCCAGATGGCCGAGCGAGAGACGACAACGCTCGCGTTTGCTTGTTTTAGTTTTATGAGGTAATTGGATCTCCACCTACTCCACATTGATAAGCCCATCTCGTGTTTCCTGTGTCCCTCTGCCCATTTCCTATCTGATCTCGGCCCACGAGCCACGGCGGAGAGCCGCGCCGGCGGGATGATCCCGCCAAACCGGGAGCTCGAGAACACCGCCTGAAAGGACGCTGGCAGTGGGAAGCCCATCTGTCTGGAGTCTGTCTAATCTCATTTGCTGTATCGCACCATAGGATGCACCCATCACGCCTGTCCGCTCGGATTACAGGAGTCAATGATCAGAGCGTCAGGAGATGGCGGAAAGCCGCGAGACGCTTTGCAGGCTCCTCATGGAGGCTTCGACACATTGTTGGAAACGGAATGCCTGCTCATTTATGGCACGACCGCGGCATCCAGTCCCTAAAGCTGCTCACAGAGCTGTTTCTCCATTAAACACTGCTGTCTGTAATTCCATAAACTATACTGGCATCCCAAATAACTATAACACATTGTATATGGGGCAATTTGAAGAATTTAATTGACCTTGATCCATGTTTTTGGACTGTGGGAGGAAACCGGAGAACCCGGAGGAAACTCGTGCGGACACGGAGAGAACATGGAAACTCCACCCAGATTGGGATTCGAACCTGGAATCCCCAGTGCTGAGAGGAGAACATGCTAAACCACTAAGCCACCGTGCCGTCCGAAATTTTCTTTTATTCGATAAAATCTTAGTCAAAAGGTCTAGAACATTTATAAAACATTCATCCATCTATTATCTTACGCTTTTTCCTATATTAGGGTCGCGGTGGGGTTCCCCATGCCCATCCAGAGGAGAACGTTTCGGGCGCTGGGCAGATACACCCCGGACAGGGCGGCAATCTATCACTGGGCACACACTCACTCACACATACACACTCTATATGGGGCAATTTTGGAGAAGTCAATTGACTTGATCCATGTTTTTGGACTGTGGGAGGAAACCGGAGAACCCGGAGGAAACCCACGCAGACATGGGGAGAACATGGAAACTCCACCCAGATGGGGATTCAAACCGGGAATCCCTAGAACTGAGAGGTGAACGTGCTAACCACTAAGCCGCCATTTATAAAACATATCATTCATTTATTATCTTCTGCTTTATCCTCTACTAGGATGGTGGGGGAGGGGGGGTTCTCCATACCCATCCAGGGGAGAACGTTTCGGGCGCTGGGCAAATACACCCAGGACAGGGCGCCAATCTATGGCCGGGCACACACTCACTCACACACACACTCTATATGGGGCAATTTAGAGCACTCAATTTACCTTGAATCCTTGTTTATGGACTGTGGGAGGAAACCGGAGAACCTGGAGGAAACCTACGCGGACATGGGGAGAACATGGAAACTCCACCCAGATTGGGATCTGAACCGGGAATCGCTACAGCTGAGAGGAGAACATGCTAACCACTAAGCCACCGACCTGGCAACCAATGATGCTGAAATGTGATTGGTTTAATGTTTTGATAAGAAAATACCCATCCTAAAGTGGAGTGACTGACGGAAATGCCCCGAAAGTTAGCGGACTGAGCAATTGGAATTAATTAATTAGAATTAATAGATAAAAAATAATTAACATCGGTTTTTGATTCAGGCCTTGAATGCCCTGACGGCCCACCATGGATATACAGTGTGTCTATATAATATAGTGTGTTTGTGTGTCTCTGAAGGTTCTATTCTATGTGTGTTCAAGTTTTCAGTTCCCGTCTCCTCTGTTAAACCTCTGTCCACCCCCCCTACTCCCCACCCCTCTATAATCTTTCTATTCAGGCCCCTCCTGACCCGGGTGCTCCCATGCCGGGTGTCCGAATGTACTTGAATTCACATTCAGACTGTAATTAGGATGTGGGCAGGTCATTGTGGTGCAAGTGGTTGTGAATCAGTGGGAGAAATGGATCATTGTCCGGCAGCCGGCAGCCATTTCTGTAGACAGGAGACTTTTGGGAGTCGTTAGAGGGGAGCGTTGTTCACAGCAGTGATGGGAGACTTGCACCCTATGAAAGTTCATCAGCAGCGAGAGCAGAGCACAGCACTCTCACTGCGATCCACAAGCTGATCCATGAGGTCTGATTAAAGCGAATAAAGCTGTAGAGATGAAAAACGATGGATTTCTGTTTTTCTTTTACCTTACAGAGAAAAAACTAAAAATAATAACAAAAATAATGCAAATTTATTTTCCATCCATCCATTATTTTCCGCTTTATCCTCTGTTAGGGTCGCGGGGGGTGGGGGGGTTCCCCATGCCCATCCAAGGGAGAACATTTTGGGCGCTGGGCAGAGAACCCGGGGAAACCCACGCGGACACGGCAAGAACATGGAAACTCCACCCAGATTGGGATTCAAAACTGACCCCCCCCCCCCCCAGCGCTGAGAGGAGGACATGCTAACCACTAGGTCACTGTGTCACCCAAAATTTTATTTTATTTGGTAAAATCATAGTCAAAAGATCTAGAACATATATAAAACATATTTCATTTATTATCTTCTGCTTAATCCTCTACTAGGATGGGGGGGGGGGGTTTCTCTATACCCATCCAAGGTAGAACGTTTCAGGCGCTGGACAGATCTATGACTGGGCACACATTCACTAACACAAACACAAGCACACTCTATATGGGGCAATTTATACTATTCAATCTACCTTGAATCCTTGTTTATGGACTGTGGGAGGAAACCAGAGAACCCGGAGGAAACCCACACGGACACAGGGAGAACATGGAAACTCCACCCAGATTGGGATTCGAACCTGACCCCTTAGCGCTGAGAGGAAAGCATGCCAACCACTAAGCCACCGTGCTGCCCTAAGACACATTATAATATTTGGAATGGATCACCCTCTAATGAAATGCTTTAGCCACAGACCTCGAGAACCATTGCTTTGAAAGTCCTGCCATCCGAATGGGTTCCGCTTCGTCAGCACTGCTTCATGTTGCGACACTGACCTCCAACCGATGGCACCTGCCACACAGAGATGGATGAGCTTTCTGTACAAAGAAAACGGAGGTTTGGAAGGGTGTCTGCACTGACGGATGAGGTCGGGTCAGGACCGAGAGAGAGGTCAGAGCCAACAGAAAGGGCAAGTGAAAGTGAGGCGCAGTGTAGGAGTCGGCCGGCGGTTTACTTTGAGAGGGTTTGAGAGAGCTGATGGGAGAATGATTAACTCTACCACGTGAGATGCATTGACCAGAGGGGCAACTGATTCAACAGGAGAGGGGCAAATAATGTTCGAGTGTGTGTTTGATCCGAGGTGGAATATATAGTTAAAAAACTTCCATTAATCCAAAATCAAACCCAGATATGAATTTTAAACCTAAAAAAAAAAAAGACGTTGGAAGGGGATGGGCATGGTGGCTTAGTGGTTGGCATGTTCTCCTCTTAGCGCTAGAAGTTCCCGGTTTAAATCCCAATCTGGGTGGAGTTCTGCCCGTGTCCGCGTGGGTTTCCTCCAGGTTCTCTGATTTCCTTTCACAGTCCAAAAACATGGATCAAGGTCAATTGAATTCTCCAAATTGCCCCAAATAGACTGTGTCTGTGTGAGTGAGTGTGTGCCCAGCGAAGGATTGGCGCCCTGTCCTGGGTGTATCTGCCCAGTGCCCGAAACATTCTCCCCTGGATGGGCATGGGGATCCCCTCGCGACACTAGTAGAGGATAAAGTGGAAGATAATGGATAAATGGATGGAAACAGAAGAGGGCCTTTCCCAAACTGTTTCCTTCACAACTGAAAGACTCCAATTGCCCTGGATGTTGGAATTAAACACTTTCAATAATGGAATGGAATGCAACACCGATTAAGAGGTCTGAGCCAACATTTTTATTGGTAACAGTGTTTCCATGTTTGTGATTTGTTATCTTTCGATTGGTGTCATGAACATTTTTATCATTAAAGATTCTCTAAAGCAGGGTGGCACGGTGACTTAGTGGTTAGCACGTTCGCCTCTCAGCGCTAGGGATTCCTGGTTCGAATCCCAATCTGGGTGGAATTTCCATGTTCTCCCCGTGTCCGCGTGGGTTTCTCAGGTTTTCTCCCACAGTCAAAAAACATGGATCAAGTCAATTGAGTTCTCCAAATTGCCCCATATAGATTGTGTCTGTGTGAGTGAGTGTGTCCAGCGATAGATTGGTGCCCCGTCCTGGGTGTATCTGCCCAGCGCACGAAATTTTCTCCCCTTGATGGGCATGGAGAACCCCACCGCGACACTAATAGAGGATAAAGCGGAAGATAATGGATGGATGGATTCTCTAAAGCTTTTAAAACGCCGCTCTCCATCCCGGATCAAAGTTCAACCTGATCTTTAAACCCAAGTCACATGAAATGAAATAGTTAATCACAAGACTCCATAAAACTGCAAACCACAAACCACTCAACATGTCGTCCTTTGGGGCAAACAGGCACATCAAAGCAAACCATGTCCACGTTTCTCAGCATCTATTAAGATCTGCCCCTGAACAACGTGGTCTGCCATAAGAAGCGTGTTCTTTCAGCATTGAGGTGAGATAGGGGTCAGCGTTGAGAAAAATATTCTTAAACCAGGCATAGAGCACAGAGAACAGTTTGGGGAAGGCCCTTTCCTGTGACTGTAGCCTCACAATGTGAATCCGTAAAGCTGTGAGATGAAGTGGAATCCCAATGCTGATTTAGGCCTAATTTATATATTATACTCGGACACCCTTTATAATTTTGTGAGGCATCTTTCTGAACGAGCACGGCCTGCGACAGATGAAGAGAGGTTTGGGTTTTGAAAAGAGATTTCAGTTGTTCGTACCTTTAATTGAATAAGAAACAGGATTTTTAATATTAACACTGAAGTCTCTCCTTTAAATGTTTGTGCTTTAAAGGTTTCCTCTGGCTACTTCTCCTTTATCAACAAAGCAGTGCTGTGGGACAGAGGACTCCACCACCACTACCACAAGGTGAGCATGCTATTCTAACAATAAACAATATGTTCTGTGTCTATATTGTTAAAGCTCAGTTAAGCTTATCTTAGACTATGATGCAGATTCTTTCTCTTAAATCCTAAAACTCGTTTATTTACTGTGCTGATCAGTGTTTATTGAAGTCTAGCTGTTTTAATTCATTAAAAAATATATTTTTTCTTTTTAAAAAAAAGCAGTTTGGTGATAAAGTTGTTTATTTAAAAGATCCTAAAAATAATCTTCAGTTACTATGTTGTTGCTAAGTGGTAACTTTATGACATTGTGGTTATGTGGTTGCTATGCTGTTACAATGTGGTTGCTATATTCTTACGTGCCGTTACTGTGTGGTTATACGGTTCTCATGTTGTCGCTATGCGGTTATGTGGTTGCTGTTTTGTTACTATGTGATTGTGATGTGCTTCCTGTGCTGATGCTATGTGGTTATATGGTTCCTATGCAGTTTTGTGGTTGCTGTGCTGTTACTATGTGGTTGCTATATGATTAATGTGCTGTTACTGTATGTGGTTGATATATGCTTGCTGTGCTATTACTATTTGGTTATATGGTTGCTATGTTGTTGCTATGCGATTATCTGTTTGCTGTGTAGTTGCTATGATTTCTGTGCTGTTACTATATGTGGTTGCTATATTCTTACGTGCTGTTACTGTGTGGTTATACGGTTCCTATGTTGTTGCTCTATGGTTATGTGGTTGCTATGTGCTGTAATTATGTGATTATGCTGTTGCTATATTGTTGCTATGCAATTATCTGGTTGCTGTGTTGTTGCTGTATTCTTACAGTGTTGTTCTGATGTATTTGCTATGTGATTGCTATGTTGTTACCATGTCATTGCTATTTAATTGTTGTGCATTTGGTGTTGATGCTTGTGATGTGGTTACTATGCCTTTGTTACACTGGTTATGCAGTGGTTTAAACTGTGCATATTGTGTTTTAAAGTAAAAAGTAGCTCATCGCAACCGATGAAAATATTAAATACACAAAATAATTTAAAAGAGTACAACATAATAAAAATAACATAGAGAAGCTAGAGAAAGAAACTATATAAAAACTATTTTATGTTTATAAAAACATTGTAAACTTCCAATAAAACACTTTTCTTAATGGAACGGTGAAAGAGGTTCATGAATAACTTCATCAATGTGACATTACATTGTCCTCTGCACCACACAAACATGAAAGCCTTAAACACACACAGTCTCATCACTTTCCTCTTTCACAAGAAGGAGCTGAAGGGTATATGTGGCGGAGTGGGCAAAGAGGTTGTCATGGCGACGACAGAGTTGTGTGGGCCGGCTTCCTGTCCTGGCCTCTGGTTAAACAAACAGCACAGAGAGGGACAAAGATCCACGCAGCCCTTTACAGAGTCTTGCACATCCTCAAATACCCTCCCACCCCTCACTCACTCGCTCACTCACTCACTCAAAGCACATACAAAACCTAACCCCATTGGCCAGCCTCTGAAACTTTAGTAATCCCCACAAACTCTGAATTCATTACATAATGAACATCTTTAATAAACAAAAGACTATAATAAACCTTCGTGGAATTTTGCTGACGGGATTCAAAGTGGGCTGCTGTACTCAACACTGTGCGTGTCATTTTGATCTCATTATTGCTGAGAATCCAGAAAACCCAAGGACTGCTGTTAGAGGTTTAGTTAGGGTTAACTTTAGGTCACTGAAGTTCTTTCACGGTCAGCTGTCCTAAACATTACCACTCATAAGAGACAAATATTAGTTTTTAATAGTCTACATTGACATCCTGTTCTAATCTGGACAAACTTAAAAACAGCTTTCTTCCTTCCACTCTTTTCTAAAAGATTTTGGAGTTTGTTTAAGGCAATAATTGTCCATTTAACCAGAAGAGCATTTGTGAGGTTGGGTACCGATGATTGGACAACAGAGTCCTTCTCACAATCTCTATACTAGTTTATCCAAAGATGTTGGATGGGGATGAGGTCAGGACTCTGTGTGGTTCGGACAATTTCTTCCACAATGATCTCACACAATCATGTCTTTATGTCTTGGAAACAGAAGAGGGCCTTCCCCAAACTGTTTCTTACAGAACTGAATGAATCCAATTGCCCTGGATGTTGGAATTAAACACTTTCAATAATGGATTGGAATGCAACACTGGTCAGGAGGTTTGAGCCAACATTTTTATTTATGTCATAATTTTTGGTAACATGCCCTGTCCTGGGTGTCTGCCCAGCGCCTGAAACGTTCTCCCCAGAATGGATCAGGGTCAACTGAGTTCTCCAAATTGCCACATATAGAGTGTGTCTGTGTGAGTGAGTGTGTGTCCAGTGATGGATTTGTGTCCTGTCCTGGGTGTATCTGCCTCGACCTTAGTAAAGAATAAAGCGGAACATGGAATTTTTGGTAACAGTGTTTCCATGTTTGTGATTTGTTATCTTTCAATTGGTGTCATGAACATTTTTATTATTAAAGATTCTCTAAAGCTTTTAAAACGCCGCTCTCCATCACGGATCAAGGTTCAGCGTGATCTTTAAGCCCAAGTCACTTAAAATGAAATAGTCAATCACAAGAAGCTCTTGACCTGTGTAGGTTTTTCATAGCACACCATCTCCAGGATACGGTTTCCACGGTGAGCACGTGGCACTCAGCGACATCGCCGAGCAGCTCAGAAAGCACTGAATAGAGTCTCGCGAATGTACAGGTGGACAAACACAGCAGCGAACTGCAAACACTTTCGGCAGCGTGAGTTATGGATGACCTGGGTTTGGGTGCATGAAAAAATCAGCTTCATTTAAATACACTTTAGGAAAAGTGGACATTTTAAAATGTTTCAAAAATACAATAAACTTAAAAGTTTACTTCACTGAAATCTCATTCATCGGATGAAAGGCAATAAAAGCTACTCAGAGTTACGGAGTTCATGAGATTATAAAAAAAAAAACAGGGGGGGGGGGGGGGGGGGGGGGGGGGGGGGGGGGGGGGGGGGGGGGGGGGGGGGGGGGGGGGGGGGGGGGGGGGGGGGGGGGGGGGGGGGGGGGGGGGGTAGGTGTTTGGTTAGTGTGGTGGGTGTCTGTTTGGTGTGTAGGTGTTTGGTTAGTGTGGTGGATGTGTGTTCATGTGAATGTCTTGATATAATGTACTGATATACGATATATCGGCAAAATTATTAATCCAAACAAATAACCGATTTAATTTAATACACGGTTTATTAAAGGGTTAAAAGGTTGCACCTGGCAACCATGCACTCTCTAACAGCCTGTGGTCCGGGGTTTGTTTTTGTGAGAGGAAACAGAAACGGCAGCAGGCTTAAAAAACTGGCCTTATTGTCCATCAGAGCCGAAAGTAAAAAGTTGCCATGAATGTTAATCTGCGGCGGAGTCGGGCTCCTGACACGAGCGGCTAATCAGATTTACTCCTCTGCAAGCGGACGGCGCTACAATGCTCCCCACTGTCATCCCTGTCCTCTGTCATCCCGGCGTCTCCTCCCTCTCCTCTCGCTTGTCTCCGCACGGCTCTGTTCTTGCCCTCCGCACGCCACCCTAACCCCCTGCATCCCGTAAAAAAGCTAATTATGGCGCAGGCAGAAACACAAATCTGGCTGATTGAAAAAGTCACTCTCCTTCGGCGGGGTTTAACCTTGTTAGCACTAAGCCTGGCTTTCGTGGACATCAAGCCTCTTTGAGAGGAATCCTCTGTTCACCCTCAGACGCCAAAACAGAGACACGCTTCTGTTTGGCTCGTCTTACCCCACCCTCATCCTGCGAGGGGTTCATACAGAGGCAGTACCATTAGGGGAGTGTGTGTGTGTGTGTGTGAGGGCCACATGCAGACCTCTGCTCACTCAGGGCCATCTGGGTTCTAGTTAATGCACTCTCCACATTCATGCATGTGCTGCTCCACGTCGCCATCAGAAGGCTGACCATGATCATGTCTCAGTAATGATATTAGATCGTGTGTGTGTTTACAGTTCTACTGAAAACTTTATGAACAGTATTTTGTTATATATCTGCATAAATTGGACATTAGACATAAGATCTTTGCCAGAATATCTAAGTGTAGATAGGAGAACCATCCATCCATCCATCCATTATCTTCCTCTTTATCCTCTATTAGGGTCGCGGTGGTATATGTATATGTGTGTGTATATATATGTGTGTGTATGTATGTATATATATATAAATATATAAATATATATATATATATATATATATATATATATATATATATATATATATATATATATATATATATATATATATATATATATATATATATGTGTGTGTGTGTGTGTGTATATTCATGAAAACTCATGATCCAATGTTACAGATTTGGAAATGGCCAATATGTAACCCTTTAATTTTTAGTAAAAAGACAGACCCTCGAGTAAGTACATGTTGATCAGAGGTGCACACTGACCAGGAGCACAGCTCTAACATCTGGGATGTTGCAAGCTCAAAGTCCTTGCCACATGAAGTTTCTGACTGTGCATGTAGGTGGAGGGTTGCCAGGTCCAGACGCTCATGGTGCATTAAGTCACCAGCGCTCTGCTGACTCATTAAGTTCCGAACCTGTGGGTCGTGAGCTTCATGGCATGGGTTTCAATGGACAAGTAGCTGCATACGAACCGTTATCACCACGCCCAATGCCGTGGATGTTGGTGTAGAGCAGGGGTTCTCAACTGGTCTCAGTCCGGGACCCACATGTTCTCATGGCCAGTTTTTTTAAAGGGACTGAAAAACTCGTCCTCAGGGAAATAAAATACACATTTCAAACTGTTCGGGTTATATTTGTGCTTCGCCATCTTGCCTCCAAACACCATCACAAATTTAGCAAGAACAGAAACCGACAAATAAAGGGTGGTTACCATGGCAACAAGAATGCTGCGCAAGTCTGACTTTTTTTATGACAAAGACAAGTACACAATCACATGAGCAATTCATCCATTCATTATCTTTCGCTTTATCCTAAATTAGGGTCACGGTGGAGTTCCCCATGCCCATCCAGGGCAGACTGTCTTGGGCGCTGGGCAGATACACCCAGGACAGGGTGCCAATCTATCGCTGGGCACACACTCACTCACTCACTCACACAAACACTCTATATGGGGCAATTTAGAGAATTCAATTGAATTGATCCATGTTTTTGGACTGTGGGAGGAAACCGGAGAACCCGAAGGAAACCCACACGGACACGGGGAGAACATGGAAACTCCACCCAGATGGGGATTCGAACCGGGAATCTCTAGTGCTGAGAGGCGAACATGCTAACCACTAAGCCACCGTGCCGCCCACATTAATTATTAATTTTTTTTTTAATTAATAATTTTTTTTTACAAGCCCAGAAGGTGTCCGTGACCCAAACCCACCAGTTGAGAATCGCTGGTAAAGAGCACGCTAGTGCTGGATTCTGCTTGACTGACCCGCACTGAGCCCTGACCTCAACCCCATCCAACACCTTTGGGATAAATTAGAATAGAGATTGTGAGGCAGACCATCTGGTCCAACATCAGTGTCTGACCTCACAAATGTTTTTCTGGGTGAATAGTCAAAGATTCTCACAGAAACAATCTTGAGGCTTTTAATAAAAGCGAGAACGCTGTTAAAGTCACGAAGAAGAACTGTGACATCACTTATATATATATATATTCATTCTGTGGGACCCTAAACATAAAGTCAGTGTTAACAGACCCTTTAAAAATGAATCAGTTCTCCATGGCACTGTTGGCAGCCTTTGTAGTTCCAGCTTTGGTTTCAACCGCGTCTGGAGGTTTGATCAAACCAGCGTATTTGAACTTCCAATACAAACACAGAGCTACAAGACAAAACCCCCGGCTCCTGACCCAAGTCTTGACAAGTAGAGGACAAGAAGAAGAGAGAAAGTGGAACACAATATGAACAGAACACTTAAAAGCAGATCGCTTAAGCTCGGCCTAACCTGTGTTTGCTGAACAAATTACCGTCGGCTGATTTAGAGCGAATAAAGAGACCGAGACACGTGTATACAGTGCGAGTGTATGCGTACGCGTGGGTGGGACGGCGACATTGTCACATGGTAGACAGGTCGGAGCCCGTTCTGCGACAGGCAACAGGTTATGGGACATCTGCCTAAAAACAAAACAAAGAGCAGCACACAGATGTTACAGAGGCTCCTGAAACATCTAAATACCATAAAACACTGCAGTTCTACTGAATACACGTCACCTGAGATTAAAATATAGTAAATGTTCTGGAACATGTTCTCCCCAAGTTCTCTGGTTTCCTCCCACAGTCCCTATGCCCATCCAGGGGAGAAAGTTTCGGGCGGCAATACATCCCAGGACAGGGCGCCAATCTATCACTGTACACACACTCACTTACAGACACACACTCTATATGGGGCAATTTAAAGCATCCAATTAGCATTGATCCATGTTTTTGGACTGTGGGATGAAACTGGACAACCCGGAGGAAATTGGGTCGGGGGGGGGTTCCCTATGCCCATCCAGGGGAGAACGTTTCGGGCGCTGGGCAGATACACCCAGGACAAGGCGCCAATCTATCACTGTACACAGACTCACTCTCACAGACACACACTCTATATGGGGCAATTTAGAGAATCCAATTGACCTTGATCCATGTTTTTGGACTGTGGGAGGAAACCGGAGAACCCAGAGGAATCCCACGCGGACACGGGGAGAACATGGAAACTCCACCCAGATTGAGATTCAAACCTGAATCCCCACTGCTGAGAGGAGAACATACCAACCACTAAGCCACTGTGCTGCGCATGATATTCAGATATTGATTTTAATTTGATGATCTATTTGTTTGTTAAATGTTTTAAACATTTCGGGTGTTGTGTTCTAGAGTTGCCTTCACGCCACCTCATGACTAAGTCCTTTAGCTTTAGGACCATTCAGTGGCTCAACAGAACAGAGGTGCTCTATCAACTGGACATCATCTGGTTCGCATTCTAATGACGCTTAGACCGCCGTGATGATGGAACCACAACAGTTCCATCTGAGAGCTGATTGGTTGAACCTGAGCAGCTTTATAAGACTTACTGTAAAGATCTGATTGTTTACACAGAACCGTGTGTGTCCTAATAAATAATGTGCACCTTATTTATTTTTTTGATGTTTAATATTTAGGCGGCACAGTGGCTTAGTGGTTGGCATGTTCTCCTCTCAGCGCTGAGGATTCCCAGTTCGAATCCCCATCTGGGTGGAGTTTCCATGTTCTCTCTGTGTCCACGTTAGTTTCCTCCGGGTTCTCCGGTTTCCTTCCACAGTCCAAAAACATGGATCAAGTCAATTGAGTTCTCCAAATTGCCCCATGTGTGTGTGTGTGTGTGAGTGAGTGAGTGTGTGCCCAGCGGTAGATTGGCGTTCTGTCCTGGCTGTATCTGCCCAGCGCCCGAAACGTTCTCCCCTGGATGGGCATGGGGAACCCCCTCTGCGAACCCTAATATAGGATGAAGTGGAGGATAATGAATGGATAAATGGATTTTGACTGATTTGAGATGGATACAGGGATGATCACTTACATATTGTCCTACAGTGCCTAGTACAACGTGTGTGTGTGTGTGTGTGTGTGTGTGTGTGTGTGTGTGTGTGTGTGTGTGTGTGTGTGTGTGTGTGTGTGTGTGTGTGTTACAGAGACGGCGTAATAGAGGATAAAGTGGAAGATAATGGATGGATTGTTTAATATTTAAGAGAGAGAAAATTATCACATGATGATGTCATGCACACTGCATACAATACATATGAGAACCTCGAAGAACACTTCATGATTAAATGATATAGAAACTAGTCGTCATGATGGAGAACATACCAATATCACATCTTTGCTAAACGTCCACACTGTTGAAAATTTGTGCATCTACAAACGGATGCAAGTTAAATGATATGTTGTTCATTTCGTTGGCCTAACACAAGGGGGCAGTAAAGAGTATGATACATTCAGCACGATCCTCAGTCCCCAGAACCCTAAGCTTGTTCCTCTGTGTGATGTGCAGAACCTTTCATTATGATTATCCATCCATTATCTTATGATTTATCCTCTGTTAGGGTCGCGGGAGGGAGGTTCCCCATGCCCATCCAGGGGAGAACGTTTCGGGCGCTGGGCAGATACACCCAGGACAGGGTGCCAATTTATCACTGGACACACTCTATATGGGGCAACTTGGAGAACTCAATTGACTTGATTCATGTTTTTGGACTGTGAGAGGAAACCGGAGAACCTGGAGGAAACCCACACGGACAAGGGGAGAACATGGAAACTCCACCCAGATGGGGATTCGAATCGGGAATCCCTAGTGCTGAGAGGAGAACATGCCAACCACTAAGCCACCGTGCCACCCCTTATTATTATTATTATTATTATTATTATTAATAATAACCTAATTAGGCGGCACGGTGGCTTAGTGGTTAGCATGTTCTCCTCTCAGCACTAGGGATTCCCGGTTCGAATCCCCATCTGGGTGGAGTTTCCATGTTCTCCCCGTGTCTGCGTGGGTTTTCTCCGGGTTCTCCGGTTTCCTCCCACAGTCCAAAAACATGGAACAAGTTAATTGAATTCTCAAAATTGCCCCCTATAGAGTGTGTCTGTGTGAGTGAGTGTGTGCCCAGCGATGGATTGGCGCCCTGTCCTGGGTGTATCTGCCCAGCGC
>JAFMOD010000813.1:169265-185601 GCA_019802435.1 Corydoras maculifer | reverse complement strand
TCCAAATTGCCCCATATAGAGTGTGTCTGTGTGAGTGAGTGTGTGCCCAGTGATAGATTGGCGTCCTGTCCTGGGTGTACCTGCCCAGCACCCGAAACGTTCTCTCCTGGATGGGCATGGGTATAGATAATGGATGGATGGATGGAGTTTGACTGATTTGAGATGGATACAGGGATGATCACTTACATATTGTCCTACAGTGCCAAGTACAACGTGTGTGTGTGTGTGTGTGTGTGTGTGTGTGTGTGTGTGTGTGTGTGTGTGTGTGTTACAGAGACGGCCTGAACACATCCATCGTGCACCCGTGTGAATGATCAGAACGTTTGTTGCTTCCTTTGAGCTCTGATGGGTGGATGTGCAGTTATGTGCGTGGGTGGCTTGCTCATTATTCCACTGCAGAACTGTGGGTTCGAGCGCAGACTCGGTGGGGGGGGGGGGTATGGGTGGAGAGGGCAGAGATCGAGCCATTGCTCCACACCGCAGGCCAAAAGTAATTATACAGCCATATGGTGCATCACAATTGACCCTGACTAGCCTGTGGCTCCCTGAGGAGTGTGTGAGTGTGTATATATTTGTGTGTGAGTGTGTGTGTGGCAGGAGGAGATTGAATGCTGTACCAGGGTGTTATGACAAATGCCCTACACACACACACACACACACACACACAAACATAGACACTCACACACACACTCACTGTCAAGGAGTGTGTGACTGTGACAGATGGGGAAGCCAAAGGAATTGTGATCAGGTCACTGCAGAAATGTGAGCGGCATTCATCTGTACATTCTCTCTCTCTCTCTCTCTCTCTCTCTCTCTCTCTCTCTCTCTCTTGCTCACTCTCGCTTGCTCTCGCACTCTCTCTAATGAATGTATCTTTCATAACAGAAGGAATCAGAACATTTGGTACCTGACAGGTGGAACTGTGTCTCTCTCTCTCTCTCTCTCTCTCTCTCTCTCTCTCTCTCTCTCTCTCTCTCTCTCTCTCTCTCTCTCTCTCTCTCTCTCTCCCTCTCTCTCTCTCTCTCGATTCTGTTCTATCGTTCTATAACTTCCCCGCGTTCCACCTGAACGTCACCTCTATTTAAAAGGTCATTAGTATTTATAATAATCAGGTCACTACATGCGAAGAGCCTTGAGTGAACTCCGACCTCAGTTCTACCGAACACCTGTGAGACGAATCGGAACATGGACTATGACTAGAAACGAGGAGGCGACTCTAATAAAGTGGCCACATGGTGTAAATGGAGTATCTTTAGATGAATGCTGCCGTTGATTTCATGACCATTGAAGCCACTTCAGTTCTGTGATCTTGATTATTGATCTATTATTAACAATTTTCTGATCAATGGTCCTCAAAGGTACTAGCGATCCATATGGTTTAAAAGATGGAACCACCACTAGAACCTGGTACCGGATGGAACCCAGGAAACAATGCCGAAAGTCATTCCGTGGTTCCTCTTTGTGGTTCCTCTTTGTGGTTCTGGACTGTTGTTTTTTTTTTTCTTTTTTTTATTGAGTTCCTTCGCAGGCGGCACAGTGGCTTAGTGTTCTTCTCTCAGCACTAGGGATTCCCGGTTCGAATTCCAATCTGGGTGGAGTTTCCATGTTCTCCCCGTGTCCACGTGGGTTTCCTCCAGGTTCTCCGGTTTCCTCCCACAGTCCAAAAACAAGGATCAAGTCAATTGAATTCTCCAAAATTGCCCCATATAGAGTGAGTCTGTGTGAGTGTGTGCCCAGCGATGGATTGATGCCCTGTCCTAGGTCTATCTGCCCAGCGCCCAAAATGTTCTCCCCTGGATGGGCATGGGGAAACCCCCCTGCGACCCTACTAGAGGATAAAGCGGAAGATAATGGATGGATGGATGGAGTTCCTTCGCAGAGGGATCACAAGTGGCTTCTGCATATTGAGTTGAGAACCAGACAGCTGCTCGTGAAATAGACGGTGAGGAGGGGGGGGTGCCGGAGGGGCATCCAGGACGAACATAAAGGGAGTTGGATCCCAGCAGGCAAAAGGCTGTTTGCTCTGTGTCCCAGTGGAGTGGAGGACCGTCAGCGCTCGGTTCCTCTCCCTTTTAGCTGGAAATGATGATGAATATGCGTTCTGCCCGACCCTCACTAAAGACCCCTGATAATTATTCAAGACCTTTCTTTGTGCACGCCTAACAATGCCTTTCATTACAAGTGTGTGTGTGTGTGTGTGTGTGTATGCTGAACAGCCTGTGGGATGCTTTGGTCCGTTTGCAGATTACGGGATGCACTTTATTTTAAAATAGCATCTCATCAGTTGATTTTTTTTCTTACAGACTCATATTTTCTTTATATTTCGCGCTAAGTTCGGCTGTATTTGATCTTCTCGCTCATTCTCACACCTTCTGATTAAACTGCTTTAATTTACAAAACATTATTTTTTTATTCATGCTGAATTTTTTATTCATCCGGGGCGGCACGGGGTGGCTTAGTGGTTGGCATGTTCGCCTCTCAGTGTTAGGGATTCCCGGTTCGAATCCCAATCTGGGTGGAGTTTCCATGTTCTCCCCGTGTCCGCGTGGGTTTCCTCCGGGTTCTACGGTTTTCTCCCACAGTCCAAAAACATGGATCAAGTCAATTGAGTTCTCCAAATTGCCCCATATAGAGTTTGTTTTTGTGAGTGAGTGTGTGCCCAGTGATAGATTGGCGTCTTGTCCTTGGTGTATCTGCCCAGCGCCCGAGATGCTCTCCCCTGGATGGGCATGGGGAACCCACCCCCACCCCCCGCAATCCCAGTAGAGGATTAAGCTGAAGATAATGGATGGATGGAATTAAGTCTGGTCTTCATCACCTTTTGTCATTAAACTTCTTTGTTCGTTCCCTGATGGATGGACTGATGCTGATGATGCTGAGGGTTGTTTTCCTTCACAAACACAAACATAACATAAACCTCCAGAATTAAGGTGAAAGAAGGTGAATCTAATGAAATGGCCGAGTGGTTCGTATCCCGATCTGGGTGGAGTTTCCATGTTCTCCCTGAGTCCGTGTGGGTTCCTTCCCACAGTCCAAAAACATGGATCACGTCAATTGAATTCTCTAAATTGCCCCATATAGAGTGTGTCTGTGTGAGTGAGTGTGTGCACAGTGATAGATCCTGTCCTGGGTGTATCTACCGCCTGAAAGGTTCTCCACTGGATGGGCATGGGGAACCCCCCCCCAACCCTAATTGAAGATAAAGCAGAGGATAATGGATGGGTGGAACATTTTAATGTGTTCATTTCTGTATAATAATGTTTTACCCGCCATCTCTCTCTCACCTCAAAGGAACCCCGAGATCCCAGAACTGCTGGAATTCCAAAGCTCCCTCCCTCCTCCCGCTGAATTCTCTACAGGTGCCATCTTCTCCCGACGTCAGCTTGGACTCCCCGGACGCTTTACTCTCTCCACTGCCAGCGCCCCCCTCAGACAGGTTCTGTTCGTATTCAGAGGTCTGTGTGTCTCCACGTGGTCCCACTCCAATCACGAGTCCCCGTGTCACACAGCCGGAGAGCGATGGATGCTCTGAGCCCTCCTCTGCAGGAGGACGCCTTCACAGCAGCACCGAAGAGCCTGGCGCTGAAGCTGTGACTCCTGTCATCCCTCTGACCCCCACCTCCATCTCCACCTACACCTCCCCTTCAACCCCCACCACTCCAGATTCTCTTTCAGACCTGAGCCGGCCGGCGTCCAGTCAGATGAGCGAGCGTCTGAGCAGCAGTGCATTCTCAGGTAGAGCTAAAGAGATGGTTGGGTCTATAGCAGTATTATTAAGTACATCCATAGTATTTCGTACTCAGTGGTAGCTGGTGCTAAAAAAAATTGGGGGGGGGGAGGGGGGGGGCGCAAACGAACAAAAACATTTATATTTAAACATGAATTTCCCGTCTTTCCTTCTGGCCTGCAAATTTAAAGTCAGTCATCTCTGTGATTAGTGTTTTCTTTAAAGACGACAATGATAATTATAATAATAAAATTATTTTTTAAATATATATTTATATAGCAGGTGGCACGGTGGCTTAGTGGTTGGCATGTTCTCCTCTCAGCACTAGGGATTCCCAGTTCGAATCCCAATCTGGGTGGAGTTTCCATGTTCTCCCCATGTCCGTGTGGGTTTCCTCTGGGTTCTCCGGTTTCCTCCCACAGTCCAAAAACATGGATCAAGTCAATTGAGTTCCTCAAATTGCCCCATATAGAGTGTGTGTGTGAGTGAGTGTGTGTCCAGTGATACATCGGTGCCCTGCCCAGCGCCCGAAACGTTCTAAATAAGATAATGGATTGATGGATGAACTGTTTTGCAGTTCATAATTAATTCAGTTAAATATCTGAAAAATTCTATGGACCAGCCGCCACTCTCATTTATGCTCTGGATGAAGTAGTACCCATGTGGTTTGATTCATAAACGATACATTCAACATGAATAATGTTTTATAAAGTGATGATGCTGTATTGTAGAACCTTGTCATAGTCTGTCTCCTGCTTCTAGTGAATAAGATTGAAGACACTGATGAAGCTTCTGATGCTGCAGATGAAGATCGTTCTGAGACTCCGTCATCTTCTCTGTCAGATCTTTGCTTCAGCGTTTGTGATGGTTTAGCCTTGACCTCCAGCTCCCCCCCATGTTCTCCCCAGAGCATGTTCTCTAAACAAAGCCATGAGTCTCCCACTAAACTCCCTCCACTGGAAACCTCAGCCATCTCCATCCTCGACCTTCCACCAAGTGAAACCCCAGACCTCCACCATTCTACAGGTACCGGAGTGGACGCGTCTCCGGTTCCCTCTTCCGGCGTTCGAGACTCTATATTAAGTTTGGTTCTGGACTCTTCACCGGAGCCTCAGTTTGACTTGAAGTCCTGTCGCTGGCCTGTGCTTCCACCAATCACGTCGAGGAAAGGTGAGGTTCTGGAGTATGAACTTTTAATCCATATAATCCATATTCTGAAATATAATACATCTCCACCAGGTCGTTCCTGAATCATCAGGCTGCAGGTTGGATAATAATGTAATAAGACACCCGAGGTTGAGTTTTATTGTGAATAAATTACAGGAAAGAGGTGGAACTGTACTCTACACCTTCCTATGATTTATTTACGATAATTCACAACCTCGAGTGTCTAATTAGTTTTGTAAAATGCTTTCAAACACACTATAATAAACAAAAAAATCTTGTGTTTGCAAACACTTCTGCGATGTAATCTAGTCCGGTTTATAAAGTGAACACAAATAGCTGAGTAACAGGATTCTGGTTGCTCTAACAATTAGAAAATGCTAGGGGCCAAAATACAGAACACAGTTATAAAAGACAGCCTCAACAGGCTTAGTGCTCATCAGGAATCGGTTCTGTATGTATTAATCTGTATTTTATGATTTAAAATAATGTGTGTGTCACGCATTGTAAGTGTTATTGTCCATAATGTCACGGCTGGACAATAGGCTCAGCCAATCAGATTTAAGGGCCGGAACCACCTGTTTCATAACGTATGTTCTTGCAAACTCAAAGTGAAGTGAAGCCAGTCATGCCAGCATGCTGCTTGTGCATTTTTGGGGGGTGGGGAGGTGGCTAAGTTTAGGTCTCCCTGCTCTGTAGAGTGCTGTGGACATTTTGGTATTGGTGCTCACTAGTTCACGTCTTGGTGCAAAAACTAAACAGGACGATTCCAGGAGGTCAGCAGTTAAATAAAATCTTATATCAGCTCGTCTGGTATCAACAATCATGCCACAGTCCAACACGTTTTGCGAAACCCTATTCATTTATGCCGTTGGAAATGATTCATAAACCCAGAATCCCAAACACGAACAGTATCGTCATGGCGATGACTATGAACTGACAAGGAGAATTCAGCGTCTGTTGTGTTAAATCACTGTGGAAGCCCCGATCGATGGCTCAAAACCCCAGAACTCTGGTGTTTAATCCACGAACACCGTGCGGTAAACTCCAGACCTTCTCTTTTCACTCTCTTAAAAAAAAAACCCAAACCTGCTCTGAGGATTGTGGACGTCCTTTGATGTGGGACTTAACCCGGGGTCTGTTCCAATGAAAGCAGCCAGCGCCGCACAATGGCCTCTGTAAGCGGCGCTGACGGCTCGTCGTACGCCTCCTCTGGTCCCGGCCTCCCTCGTTCCCGGGTTTTATGCTGCGGCTGAAAGGAAGATCGTGTGGAGCTGGCGGTCATAAATCCACACTGACCGCCGTCCCGCTGACAGGGGAACAGTGCGCGAGTGTCAGCTTTTGGCGTACCTCTTGGACACCCTCCTCATTCTAATTCGCCGACCCTGGTTTGGGATAAAGAGGGCGATTCGCTGATGTCTGACTCCAGTCTGCACTTTGGGATGGGGGGAAAACAACCTGCAGAAGAATTTAGAACTCGAGTGGGGAATGTTTGCAGCTTTGGGGGGGTGGGAGGGTGGGAGGGCATTTATTCTGCTGCTGGGTTCCGTGTCTTTGTTTATTAGAGAACGAAAGCAATTTGCAGAAGTGTCCTCCATGTCCTCCTCTTCCAGAACCTTGGCGGTAACACTGTTCCGAACTGGAACTCCCACATCTCCTCACACATGACTACAAATCCACACCTTCTCCCACACCCCCCCCCCCCTCGAGTCCTTTTCGAAATGGTAGTGTGACCTTAAAGTGGGCGGGGTTAAGGTTCTGTTCATATTAATGCCTGTGCTTTTAAATGAGAGCGACATTTAAATTACAGAGCTGTAAATTTCAATTAGCCGGAGACAGAGCCCATCCAACATGTGGGTGTCCATGCCTGGAGGGGGAAGTGTGTATGTGTGTGTATGTGTGTGTGTATGTGTGTGTGTGTGTGTGTGTGTGTGTCCTCAGTAAGACAGACCTCAGTGTTTTGTGTAGTTCCCGGTCCCCTTTTCTCAATGCCACGGCCCGACGTCGGTACCCGACCTCAGGACGACCTCTTTCAATGCGCCCTCCAGCGTGTAACTGTCCTTGACAATGAGCGGGACCCCTGGACCTCTGTGTGTAGTGCCACACACGCTGACCCTGTCCACCACTCTGTGTGGTCACAGAAAGTGAGAGACACAGAGTGCAACAGAGAGAGAAAGTGAGAGAGGGCGAGAGAGAGAGAGAGGAAACATTGTATGGTTCTACTCAAGATGACCCCTGACCCTCTCCAGCCCATATACAAACACTACACTCATAAAGAGGCTGGGGGCAAATACTTATGGAGCAGATGCCCCTTATATAATCTAAGAATCCAGTACTTGGAAGTACTTCTCACATTAGGTTGCAGTGTGTTCCTGGGTTCTCGCGTGTGGCGTTGGGCAGATACACCCAGGACAGGACCCCAATTTAACACCGGGCACACTCACTCCCTCACAAAGACATTCTATATGGGGCAATTTAGAGCATTTAGAGCAATATACCTTGCGTGCATGTTTTTGGACTGTGGAAGGAAACCGGAGAACCCGGAGGAAACCCACGCGGACACGAGGAGAACATGGAAACTCAACCCAGATTGGTATGTGAGAGGAGAACATGCCAACCACTAAGCCACCATGTATCACATTATATAAAATGTATTATTTAACTTGAAAAGGGCGACACGGTGGCTTAGTGGTTGGCATGTTCTCCTCTCAAATCCCAATCTGGGTGGAGTTTCCATGTTCTCACCGTGTCCACGTGGGTTTGCTCTGGGTTCTCCAGTGTCCTCCCACAGTCCAAAAACATGGATCAAGGTCAAATGAATTCTCTCAATTGCCCCATATACAGTGTGTTTGTGTGAGTGAGTGTGTGCCCAGTGATAGATTGGCGTCCTGTCCTGGGTGTATCTGCCCAGCGCCCGAAACGTTCTCCCCTGGATGGGCATGGGGAACCCCCTACGACCTTAATACAGGATAAAGCGAAAGATAATTGATGGATGGAACATTTTGAGGGGAAAGTGTCTGAGAGCTGATCAATAACGCGACCTGATTGGATGTTTTCAGGTGAGCGGGAGACGGGAGAGTCCCACAGTTCCCCCATCAGTTCGGCCCATTCAGATATATTTGCTCAGCTGGAGGCAGCAGCTCCCCGAAGTGCCTCCTGTACATCCCTCAGTAACCATGACATCAGTGATACAGAGCTCACCTCACCCCCAACAGGTAGGTTTAACACCACACCCCCAACAGGTAGGTTTAACACCACAACCTCAACAGTTAGGTTTAACACCACACCCCCAACAGGTAGGATTAACACCACACCCCCCAACAGGTAGGTTTAACACCACACCCCCAACAGGTAGGTTTAACACCACACCCCCAACAGGTAGGTTTAACACCACACCCCCCCCCCCCCCCCCCCCCCCCCCCCCCCCCCCCCCCCCCCCCCCCCCCCCCCCCCCCCCCCCCCCCCCCCCCCCCCCCCCCCCCCCCCCCCCCCCCCCCCAACAGTTACGTTTAACACCACATCCACCTTAAACACACCTACAACAGGTAGGTTTAACACCACATCCACCTTAAACACACCTACAACAGGAAGGTTTAATACCACATCCATCCTAAACACACCCCCAACAGGTAGGTTTAACACCACATCCACCTTAAACACACCCCCAACAGGTAGGTTTAACACCACATCCACCTTAAACACACCTACAACAGGTAGGTTTAACACCACATCCACCTTAAACACACCCCCAACAGCTATGTTTAACACCACATCCACCTTAAACACACCCCCAACAGGTAGGTTTAACACCACATCCACCTTAAACACACCCCCAACAGGTAGGTTTAACACCACATCCACCTTAAACACACCCCCAACAGGTAGGGTGTTTCTACTATTTCAATGTTATAGTTTTATTTGTGTCTTTGAGGTCTCTAAAAGTGCTTTATAAATAATATGTATTATTATTATTAATATTAATATTGAGTTCATACCGTTAAGTGCAGCTTAAAGCCAATAAAAAATTATTTACATTCAACTTCTAATCATCATATACTAATTAGCGTTTAAAAAAGTGCTGGGTCCTATCCCAGCACTCATAGATTGAAAAGTTTTTTACTACAAATCAGAATCCTTTATTAATCCCCGGGGGATAATTGCAGAGCAATTTGCAGCTTGAGCAAGACGAAAAGCACATAAACCTTGCCATGCTTACTCGAACCGTAAACCGAATGCCGCAGTGTCACTTTAAATACGGCATGTTTAAAATGTGGTGGGAAAACTCCGGAACTGATCATAGGATTCAGACTGAAATCGGATTCTGAAATGACAAGGTGTTGATAAGAATCACAGCGTCACCCCCCGTCCGCTCCGGCAGTGAAAAGGTGGCGGGCTCGCATTGTTTGTAATCTGTCTGTTGGTTTTTCTCTAATCCCGTAAACAGGCCTGCAGATTGTGTTTGTTTAAGTGTGTGTGGCTTTGCTCAGTGAATCGCGCAGGATTTCCTCCTGATCCTTAACAAAGTCTTTAACTTACTTAACCACCTGAGCCACCAGCGTGGCATCGTGACCCTCCTCGTTCACCTGTGTGACAGCTCGCAGGAGCACGTCTGCTTATTTATTCTGTCACGTGCATCCAGATGGCCAGATACACACATTAAACTTATTATGTTTAAACAAAATGATGTGGACGCCTCGCAGAATAACTTCAGTTTGGGCCCCATATTATTATTATTTTATTTATTTATTTATTTTATTATTATTATTCATTCGTTCATCCATTATCTTCCGCTTTATCCTCTATTAGGGTTGCGGGGGGTCCTCATGGGGCAAATGTTTCAGGAGCTGGGCAGATACACCCAGGACAGGGCTCCAATCTATCACTGGGTACACACACACACACACACACCCTACATGGGGCAATTTAGAACATTCAATTTATCTTGAATCCATGTTTTGGGACTGTGAGAGGAGAACACAGAGGAAACCCACATGAACACTGAGAACAATAGAAACTCAACATTGAGATTCGAACCTGGATCCCCATTGCTAAAAGTAAAATGTGCTGAGCGCTAAGCCACTGTGCCACCCATTATCATCATCATTATTATTATAATTAGGGTGGCACAGTGGCTTAGTGGTTAGCACGTTCCTCTCTCAGCACTACGGATTCCCGGTTCGAATCCCAATCTGGGTGGAGTTTCCATGTTCTCCCTGTGTCCACGTGGGTTTCCTCTGGGTTCTCCTGTTTCCTCCCACAGTCCAAAAACATGGATCAAGTCAATTGAGTTCTTCAAATTGCCCCATATAGAGTGTGTGTGTGTGTCCAATGATAGATTGGTGTCCCGTCCTGGGTGTATCTGCCCAGCGCCCGAAACGTTCTTCCCTGGATGGGCATGGGGACCCTAATATAGGATAAAGCGGAAGATAATGGATGGATTATTATTATTATAATTATAATAATAATAATAATAATAATAATTATTATTATTATTATTATTATTATTTCATACAGAACCAGCCCTTAGCTTTGTATTCTCTTTAAGGAACACGGTTCCAGTAATTCTTTAAACCTCTTTAATTTTAAACACATATTTTATAATCCCAATAGTAAGATTTTCAGCAGTGTGTGAGCTGAGTGTATTAATTCTGATGTTTAATATTTATCACGACGTCAGCACAACTTCAGATGCTCCTGTAGGAATAATTACAGGTTTAATTCCTGTGTAACGGTCATCTGTCTGCTGGTGTGTGTCTGACTGTCTGCCACACACACACACACACACACACACACTCTCCTCACTGTCATGCTGTTTGCAAACACAACCCCAAACGCTTCACACGCTTTCAGCCCTAACGAGATAATAACAGTAGCCTAAGGTGATTAAGCCACTCACACTAATCCCTCGTCATTCAGAACCTCACCGGTGCTCGCTGAAGCCCGCGCTGAAGCTCAGGCCGAAGCTCAGGCCGAAGCTCAGGCTGAAGCTCGCGCTGAAGCTCAGGCTGAAGCTCAGGCTGAAGCTCGCGCTGAAGCTCTCGCTGAAGCTCAGGCTGAAGCTCGCGCTGAAGCTCTCGCTGAAGCTCAGGCTGAAGCTCTCGCTGAAGCTCAGGCTGAAGCTTGGGCTGAAGCCTGCGCTGAAGATCGGGCTGAAGCCCGCGCTGAAGCTCGCGCTGAAGCTCTCGCTGAAGCTCAGGCTGAAGCTCGTGCTGAAGCCCGCGCTGATTGACCGATTGAGAGGCCGGTGTTGGAGTGTGCTGCAGACCAGACTTCTGAATTCCCCCTGACAGCCAAGCCGGGGCAATGCTACAGCTACAGACAGTTACATCTCATGAACCGTGGCAACAGTTTAAGGAAGTTTACTCCCTTTACTCCCGAAGCAAAATCTCACACCTCTGGAATCATTTGAAATGTCTTATCAGATTAGATCAGGTCTGGCTTTCATTTCCAGGGCCAAGGATGTGTGTAGTTTGCATGTTCTCCCCATGGCAGTGTAGGTTTCAATTGGAAACCTATATAAATTGTTTCCTTTAAGTGGCAGTATGTTTTTTTTTGCTACCTTTTGCTTTCAGGCTGTAAAATTAAAATGCCTTATATTAAAGGGTTATGAAGATTTAATATCACCACTGTATCATTAATTCAGATGTGTGTGTGTGTGTGTATGTATGTATATATATATATACATACATATGTGTGTGTGTATGCTCTGGGTTCCAGACCTGAGTCCTGGCTTGGCCGTGCTCACACTGGGCTGTGACTCGGGGGATCTGGGCTCTTTATCACGGGTTCAGCTCCTGCTGCTGGAACGAGAAGCCCCCGAAGACCCGTCAGGGATAGAGTGGTCCGATGCTCTCGGAGAGGACGATTATGAACCTGACCTTCAAGTCTGGAGCCTGGGCATTCCCCAACATTATCAGTCCACAGGTACAAAACATATCACATAGCTCGCCGTGCAACACCTGCCTGGTGGGTGGATATGCTACACTGATAGGCATTGGTGTGTGTGTGTTTGTGTTTGTGTGTGTGTGTGTGTGTGTGTGTGTGTACACGTTTTGCGCCTTGACGTGTGCCTGCACGCGCTCACAGAGTGTGCGATAGCAGACGAACACATCGGGCCCTCGCTATCTCCACTCTTTATCTGAACACTGATTGCCGTGTTTGCATTCGGGACCAACGACGACTCGATTGCCTTTTAATAAAACTCACAAACAGCTGGAACAAAAGACAAGTGACAGGAACACAAAAAAGACAGCTAAGGACCGTTGGCTCGAGTCGGGGAAAGTTTGCCATCGTTAAAGCAGTGTGTAAAATGGTGAAGGTGGGGGAATCTCAAATCTCAACCGCCCGACCCGGTGATTGGCTGTCTTCGGGCGTTTACGGTGTGCGTCTGAAGGAGGTGAGCGGGCACGGGTCCCATCGGCAGCGACTTTGAACCCGGTCCCCCCCCTACCTCCCCCGGCCGCGTCTTAACTGACGCCAATAAACGCGGCGTGACCCATTGCACCGTCGTTGAGTTTTGTGGAAGTCGTATTAATGGAGATGAAACACGGCGCGGGTTTAAGATTAACCCGAACCGCAGCTCGTCCACACGCTGGGGCCGAGAGGATAGCCTATTGTGCATTGTCGGAAAAGTCGTCCTCAGATAAAAAGACTACAAAGCAGAACCGATCTGCGGCAGATTAGACCTCGTTCTGATCTCGATTCGGACGTGTTTTGACGCACTTGTTGTTGTGTCCCGATAGCCTGGCACAAATCTCAACACCAGCAGACAGATGACAGTTACACAGGAATTAAATCTGTAATTATTCCTACAGTAGAATCTGGAGTTTTGCTGAAGTCGTGCTGAATATTAAACATCATTAATACACTCAGCTCATTAATTTATTAATTAATTAAAGAGGTTTAGAGAATTACTGGAACCGTGTTCCCTAAAGCGAATACAAAGCTAAGGGCTGGTTCTGTATGAAATTATTATTATTATAATAATAATAATCCATCCATCCATTATCTTCCGCTTTATCCTCTACTAGGGTCGCGGGGGGGTTCCCCATGGCCATCCAGTGGAGAACGTTTCGGGCACTGGGCAGATACACCCAGGACAGGACGCCAATCCAGATTGGGATTGGGATTCCTTGGGTAATCCCTAGTGCTGAGAGTAGAACATGCCAACCACTAAGCCACTGTGCTGCTCTAATAATTCATTCATTCATTCATTATCTTCCGCTTTATCCTATATTAGGGTTGCGGGGGGGGTTCCCCATGCCCATTCAAGAGAGAACGTTTCGGGCGCTGGGCAGATACACCCAGGACAGGACGCCAATCTATCGCTGGTCACACACTCACTCACTCACTCACACAGACACGCACACAGACACACTCTAAATGGGGCAATTTGGAGAACTCACTTGACCTTAATCCATGTTTTTGGACTGTGGGAGAAAACCGTGAACCCGGAGGAAACCCACGCGGACACGGGGAGAACATGGAAACTCCACACAGATTGGTATTCAAACCGGTAATCCCTAGTACTGAGAGGAGAACATGCCAACCACTCAGCCACTGTGCTACCCTAATAATAATAATGATAATGATAATAATAATAATGATGATGATGATGATGATGATGATGGGTGGCACAGAACCGTTCCACGGCAGATTAGACCTCGTTCTGATTTGGATTTGGACGTGTTTTGACACACTCGTTGTTGGGTCCTGAGAGCCGGAACAAATATCAACACCCACCTCGGCGCATTGTGCCCATGTGGATCGGGCCTGCATCGTGGCATGTTTGCACTGGTGTGTGTGTGTGTGTGTGTGTGCACCTGGCATAGTACAGATAGACAGGTGCTGTTCTAGGTTCAGTGAGCTGCATTTCTATTAGTATTTACATAAGGATCAGAGAACTGCAGTAATGAGTTATAGATGGCATCGCTGACGGTGGCGCGTGCCTCTTTCACGCTCTTTTTTTCCTTTCAGGGCATTAAGCCTTGCCTTCACTGAGGTTTTCTTTACTGTCATGACCCATTGTAAGTGTGTGTGTGTGTGTGTGTGTGTGTGTACGCAGAGAGCTACTCGGCAGAGAACCACGGCAGTGCGTCACTTCAGCGGGGCGACATTCCTTTCGGCCGAGCAGACGGTCGACGCCCGCCGGTGCGCAGGGCCCACTCCGAACTCCAACCGCACACACAAAGGAATCTATTAGTAAACACTACTTTATGGCTTTGCCATCGCTGCAAAGCTAACTGATTAGGACTGAATGGGGATTTCTCCATGCAGCAGGTGTGTGTGGTTAATCAGTCATTGGGGGGGGGGGGGAGTAGAATGGAGTGGAGGGGGGGGGGCATTGAAAGGGCGAGGCAGCTATATAGAGGGAGACATTAAGTCCTTGGCAGAATGTCTCAAAAGGGCAATTTCTGGTTTCCCCCACTTATAATAGTTTTAAAAATACAGAATGTACCTCCATTCATTCATATATTATCTTCCGCTTTATCCTATATTAGGGTCACGGGGGGGGTTCCCCATGCCCATCCAGGTGAGAACGTTTCGGCCGCTGGGCAGATACACCCAGGACAGGGCGCCAATATATCGCTGGGCACACACTCACTCACACAAACACACTCTATATGGGGCAATTTGGAGAACTCAATTGACTTGATCAATGTTTTTGGACTGTGGGAGGAACCCGGAAGAAACCCACGCGGACACGGGGAGAACATGAAAACTCCACCCAGATGGGGATTCGAACCGGGAATGCCTAGTGCTGAAAGGCGAACGTGCTAACCACTAAGCCACCGTGCCGCCCACAGAACGAGATAAAAACTCAAATAAAATACAAACATAATGATAAATAATACAAATGAATATAAATTGCAGTATTCCATCCATTATCTTCTGCTTTATCCTCTACACTCTATATGGGGCAATTTGGAGAATTCCATTGACCTTGATCCATGTTTTTGAACTGTGGGAGGAAACCGGAGAAACTGGAAGAAACCCACGCGGACACGGGGAGAACATAGAAATTCCACCCAGATTGGGATTCGAACCAAGAATCCCTAGCACTCAGAGGAGAACATGCCAAACCACTAAGCCACTGTCACACCCAAATTGCAATACATAAAGACAAAGCTCACACTTTATTAGATCGATATGATGACTACATATTCTGATAATCATCTTGACTCTGTTCTCTGATGATCAGGACCACGGACAGAGCGGGTGTTATTAGGGTGGTGGATGATTCTCAGTACTGCAGTGACACTGAGATGTCCTTAGAAAGGTGTGGATGCTGGATAGACCAATTTGTAATGGAGTTTTGTGTGTGTGTGTGTGTGTTTAAAGCTCACCTATGCTGACAGCATCTACGGATCGTGTTCGTCCTGCTCCCTCAGGTCTGATCTGAAGGAGGAAAGCTGTGGCTCGAAGGACAATGGAGACGAGGACGAGGACAAAGGTGCTCGTTGTGATGTCATAATGCTGTTTTCATTTAGAGGAAAGCATTTTAAAATGATTCATTCAACTTTTGGATTAATGATTTCAGTAATACAGAGCAGCTGTGACACAGTCAGCGTCGGGATTCTGCGTCAGAAATGTTTGAAAGTTGATTATTTGCAATCAGTGAGAAAAATTATACGAATAAACTGAAAATAACCCGATTTAAAAGACAAACGGATGAAATTCACTCATTCATTCATTATCTTCTGCTTTATCCTCTATTAGGGTCGGGGGGGGGTTCCCCATGCCCATCCAGGGGAGAACGTTTCGGGCGCTGGGCAGATACACCCAGGACAGGGCGCCAGTCTATCGCTGGGCACACACTCACTCACACACACACTCTATATGGGGCATTTTGGAGAACATAATTGACTTGATCCATGCTTTTGGACTGTGTGAGGAAATTGGAGAACCCGGAGGAAACCCACGCGGACACGGGGAGAACATGCAAACTCCACCCAGATTGGGATTCAACTCGGGAATCCCTAGCACTGAGAGGCTAAACCACTAAGCCACCGTGCCGCCAAACGGATGAAATAAGTGTTTAAAAAAGAATGAATTTCGGTCTCCGGTCAGTAAAACGTCTCTAATTGAGACCTCCAGCTGAGACGACCACACAGGAAAGGCTCTTCTTACAGTTCAAACATCTATTCAGAGGGACTTTCACTTGTAACAACAAACATTCTGACAAAAGACAAACCTGAAAACAAAAGCTGATTGTGGTTTTCCGTCGAGGCCATTAGTTTATTACACACACAGATCTCTACATCCAATCACACGCCATCCTGCCTCCCACCAAACCCGGAGAGCGCCGCAAGGTCCGGCGCCGCAACCTGACCACAGCACCGGACTGCATCGCTCGTGAGTGTGTGGTGACGAGTAAGTAACCATAAGCTAAATCATTTGGTTCTTGTGCACACGTCCATCGAAAGCATCCTTCCTTTAACGCGG
>JAFMOD010000813.1:109792-168761 GCA_019802435.1 Corydoras maculifer | reverse complement strand
CGAGGCCATTAGTTTATTACACACACAGATCTCTACATCCAATCACACGCCATCCTGCCTCCCACCAAACCCGGAGAGCGCCGCAAGGTCCGGCGCCGCAACCTGACCACAGCACCGGACTGCATCGCTCGTGAGTGTGTGGTGACGAGTAAGTAACCATAAGCTAAATCATTTGGTTCTTGTGCACACGTCCATCGAAAGCATCCTTCCTTTAACGCGGAACGTCCCGAGCGACGGTGCAGCTCCACATCTGGCTGAGTGTGTGTGGGATCCTGTTGCCTCCGGTTCACTTAAGCCCTCGTAATCCGTACTAAGAGCCCACTTTATGCTCCGCACCCCACGACACACCATTTACAAAGTCCACAATACAGATGTTCCAGATGAAAGTTCTGTTAGAAGAACCGGTTCCCAACAGAACGTAGATTTTCAGATCTTACTATTAATTTTTGTTAAAATGAGCATCAAATCATCCATCCATCCATCATCTTCCATTTTATCCTCTATTAGGGTCGTGGGGAGGGGGGCGTTCCCCATGCCCATCCAGAGGAGCGTTTCGGGCGCTGGGCAGATACACCCAGGACAGGACTATCACTGGACACACTCTATATGGGGCAATTTGGAGTTTTCAGTTGACCTTGATGCATGTTTTTTGGACTGTGGGAGGAAACCGGAGAACCCAGAGGAAACCCACGCGGACACGGGGAGAACATGGAAACTCCACCCAGATTGGGATTCGAACCGGGAAGGGAGGAGAACATGCCAACCACTAAGCCACCGTGCAACCAGCATCAAATGATATCAAATCATATTTAAAAATGATGTTTTTAAATAGGTGGCACGGTGGTTTAGTGGTTGGCATGTTCTCCTCTCAGCGCTAGGGATTTCCGGTTCGAATCCCCATCTGGGTTTCCATGTTCTCCCCGTGTTGGTGTGGGTTTCCTCCGGGTTCTCCGGTTTCCACCCACAGTCCAAAAACATGCATCAAGGTCAATTGAGTTCTCCAAATTGCCCCATATAGAGCGTGCCTGTGTAAATGAGTGTGTGTGTCTAGCGATAGATTGCCCCCCTGTCCTGGGTCTATCTGCCCAGCGCCCGAAACGTTCTCCCCTGGATGGGCATGGGAACCCCCCCCCCCCAGGACGTTTCAGGACGCTTGGTGTGGTGTTTTCTGGGAGCTGCATCAGTCACTGTTCTGTGTTTAATGTTCTGCAGAAGCATCTGTCTTCATTAGAACCGCGTGCGTACGCTGCGCTCGAACAGCCGCGCTGGACGAGGACACGCAGGACATTTCAAAGATGAAGGGAATCGGATTCCACGCTATGAGACGCACATTAGGGCAGAGTGGAGGTGCATCAGGGCATGATGGGGCATGGAGTCTTCATGTGGGGAGTTTGCATGTTCAATATAAAACAATAAGTTAAAAACAATACAGCGAGTATATTTATATGAAAATGACAATTTGTGCCTCCTCTGTACCTCCTCTGTATCTCCCTCTGTATCTCCTCTTTACCTCCCTCTGTATCTCCCTCCTCTGTACCTCCTTTCTACCTCTCTATGTACCTCCTCTGTATCTCCCTCTGTATCTCCTCTTTACCTCCCTCTTTACCTCCCTCTGTACCTCCCTCTGTACCACATCTTACCTTCCTTTGTACCTTCTCTGTACCTCCCTCTGTATTTCCTCTGTCTCTTCTGTACCTCCTTTTTACCTTCCTCTGTACCTCCTCTTAACCTCCCTCTGTATCTCTTCTGTTCTTCTCTCTGTATCTCCTCTGTATCTCTTCTGTACCTCCTCTTCACCTCCCTCTGTATCTCCTCTTAACCTCCCTCTGTACCTCCTCTTTACCTCCTTCTGTATCTCCTCTGTGCCTCCTCTGTACCTCCTCTGTATCTCTTCTTTACTCCCGCTGTACCTCCCTCTGTATCTCCCAGTGTATCTCCTCTGTATTTACCTTTGTACCTTCCTCTGTACTTCCTCTGGTCCTCCCTCTGTATCTCCTCTGTACTTCCCTCTGTATCTCTGTATCTTCTCTGTACCTCCCTCTGGAATTCCTCTGGATCTCCTCTGTATCTCTTCTGTACCTCCCTCTGTATCTCCTCTGTACCTCCCTCTGTACCTCCTCTGTATTCTTTCGGTACCTCCTCTGTTTTATAAGCTTTATGAGCTAAGTCCAGTTTAACACAAGCTTTTGTCCTGAGATACGACCCGAAACAAAACCCCTGAAATGGGGAGGCGTTTATCTCTAAACAGCCGTATAAAATCTCCACACCTTAAAAGAGATGTCAGTGGCGTAACCCTGGTGACACGCCGTACGCTCGGCACAATGACCCCACTGGAGGCCAAAGACGTGGACTCTCACAGGGTCAGTTAGGGGTCAGGCTGAGGTCACCTCAATAAGCCCCGGGCTTTGAAGAGGCCTTGACGTGTCCGAAATGTTGGACACCAGATTACTGAGTCCTGCAGCGCTTCCGTCCACAGCTGATCCCAAAACAGCCATTAAAGGCCGTTTGATACGACCCGGAAATGATATCGCAATAATATCAAAGACGTTAGTCTTCGTAACTTCCGATCTGAAGTCTGGATCCTTAAATCTCGATCTGTCTGCAGAACAGCAGCGACACTTTTTTAACCATATTTTAGTCTACTTTCATTGATCCACAATTATCAGAACCCCCCCCCCCCCATAAAACAAATGGATTACAAAATGTAATTATAGAACTACAAAGTCCATCTACATAGTCCGTGGAGCTGATCACATGGTTAGTGAGAGCGTTAACGAGGCTCTGTACCTAATAAAGTGGCCGATGAGGTTTAGACCTAGGATGTTTAACCACCTTAAACTTCTAATGGGTGCTGGGATAAGCTCCTCCTGCAACCTCTGCGGCCATAATCTATACATATGATATATAGATATAGGATATAAATCTGGGAGGCACGGTGGCTTAGTGGTTGGCATGTTCTTCTCTCAGCACTAGGGATTACCAGTTCGAATACCAATCTGGGTGGAGTTTCCATGTGCTCCCCATGTCCCTGTGGATTTCCTCCGGGTTCTCCGGTTTCCTCCCACAGTCCAAAAACATGGATCAAGGTCAATTGAATTCTCCAAATTGCCCCATATAGAGTGTGTTTGTGTGAGTGTGTGTCCAGTGATAGATTGGTGTCCTGTCCTGGGTGTATCTGCCCAGCGCCCAAAATGTTCTCCCCTGGATGGGTATGGTGAACCCCCCCCCATCCAAGATGATGGATGGATGGATATAACAGTCCAATGAGGCAACCAGCTGAACTGTGGTCCAAAAACTGTGGTTAGATATAAAGAAATGCATTAATTGAAAAATGTTTTGTGTTGTGTGTGTGTCTGTGTGTGTGTGTGTGTGTGTGTGTGTGTGTATAAAGGAAAAAAGGTTGAAATAATCTAATCTGCACTGATACTCTGAACGGTCTTTTGTCCTTCGTCTTCGTTCTGCAGACACTGATGCCCTAATCCCGGCGCACTAAGCGTTTTGGCTACTGTTGCCATTCTCCTTTTCTGTCTGCAGAACATTTCTCCCGTTGTCTTTAGCATTCAGCTGCAACTGAAGATGTCACCCAGGCCTCCGAGTCGCCACCCGTGATCCGGGACCCCAACAAAGGCCCTCCGAGATAAGCCGACCCTCCTGGATTGTTCCGGAAGACGTGGTGCCACTGAGAGCAGATTAGGGGCGTGAAAGAGAGAGACAGGGAAGAAGAGATTAGCCATGTTCGCAACACCATCGTTCTGACATCACCCCCACACACACACCAGACACACCCTCTCAACCCAACCAACACCACCGCCCAGGACCACACACTGACAAAGTGGCCGTGCCACCATTGTCCGAGGGGAAGAAGACCGTCGCAAAGGGGTTTGGTGCCCATTGTCTTCCCGAAAATCCCTCATCGTTTGGACAACGCTAAAATCTGGACGCGCCGCTTTGATTGGCACTTGACAGCGGCGACAGAAAAGGATGATGGGCCGGATGACGGGAGTCCAGAAAGCACAATCGCACCAATGAATAATAATTAAGGAGGGATTTTCTTTTCCGGGCTTTATTGTAGTTGCGGAGAGAGGAGCGAGGAATCGGCGGGCAGGACGTCCAGCTGATGGCTGCCTTGGCGTTCATCCCTTTTTCAAACACACAAAGAAAAGAGATACACAGCTGACCTTCTTGCTTCGCTCTGGTCGACCGGCGGTGGGATTTCCACATGAGAAAGCAACCTGTGTGTGTGTGTGTGTGTGTGTGTGTGTGTATGTGTGTGTGGTGGCCTCGCAGTGTCCTCAGAGGAGGGCTATATGAAGGATTTAAAGTCATTCTTGCCCCTAATCCAACTATCTACCCTTTTGCAGGCTGGTTGATATGGTAACCTGTGTGTTTTCAGATGTAAGCGATCAGTAATCAGTGTTCTGCAGGATTCAGTGACGGGATAGTCTGAATAAATTTGAATGTCCTGTGAGAACCATGAGACCTAGCTATCCATCCATCCATTATCTTGCACTTTATTCTCTAATAGGTTCATGGGGGAAGGGGGAAGTTTCGGGCGCTGGGCAGATACACCCAGGACAGGACACCAATCTATCGCTGGGCACACATTTACTCACACAGACACACTCTATATGGGGCAATTTGGAGAATTCAATTGACTTGATCCATGTTTTTGGACTGTAGGAGGAAACCGGAGAACCCGGAGGAAACCCACGTGGACACGGTGAGAACATGGAAACTCCACCCAGATCGGTATTCGAACCCTAGCGCTGAGAGAACATCCATCCATCCATTATCCACATCCGCTTTATCCTCGATTAGGGCCACGGGGGGTTTCCCCATGCCCATCCAGGGGAGAAAGTTTCGGGCGCTGGGAAAATACACCCAGGACAGGGCGCCAATCTATCACACTTACTCAACATGGGGCAATTTGGAGCATTCAATTGATCTTGATCCTTGTTTTTTGGACTGTGGGAGGAAACCAGAGACCCCAGAGGAAACCCACACGGACACGGGGAGAACATGGAAACTCCACCCAGATTTAGATTCGAACCGGGAATCCCTAGTGCTGAGAGGAGAACATGCCAACCACTAAGCCACCTTGCCGCCCCATTTAGTTACATTAATTTAATAAGATTTTTGGACTCAGTGAGGTTTCAGGTTTTGCAGAGTTTCGGTTTCTTTCTTACTGAAGTGTCCCATTAAACCTTTCCCGCCCCTGTGTCTTACACCATTAAACATGTTCCCAAATTTAACATCCCGTGAACGTTCGATTCATCTTCCCCCCTCTGATGCGTCTCATTAACCGCTGTGTCTTCAGGTCTGAGCCCCCGTTCTGCCGTTTCAGAACAGCTTTCAGCTCCTTACCTCATTACTGACCTGTGACTAACCAATGAGAACCAACTCATACATCCCATAATGCACAGGAGCGCCATCCTCCACCCTCACCCCTCAAGAGCTGCTATTACAACATACACAGTGTATAGAATGATGTAGTTAGGTCCCGGGCCACAGCTTAGTGGTTGGCATGTTCTCCTCTCAGCGCTAGGGATTCCCGGTTCGAATTTCAATCTGGGTGGGGTTTCCATGTTCTCCCCATGTCCGTGTGGGTTTCCTCTGGGTTCTCTGGTTTTCTCCCATAGTCCAAAGACATGGATCAAGGTCAATTGAATTCTCCCAACTGCCTCATTATGTGTGTGTGTGAGTGAGTGTGTGCCACCCAGATTGATTGATAGATTGGCGTCCTGTCCGGGGTGTATCTGCCCAGCGCCCTAAACGTTCTCCCCAGGATGGGCATGGGAACCCCCCCACCCCGCGACCCTAGTAGAGGTTTAAGCCGAGCATAATGGATGGATGGTTGGTTGGTTCTATATGTTAAATAGCCAAAAGGATTGAGTTTATTCTTTTAAATCACCTTAATCATGTTCTGTGTCTCCAAGGTAATGATCAGCACATGTTATCTGTGAGAAAAAAACCCGAGACACCAGATTAAACCCACACAGGCGAGGTTACTAATTCCAGCATCATTCTGATGTTCCTGGAGCAGCTGATAGAACCTTTGAAACAGATAGATAGAGCCTTGAAACAAGAACCTGGAGAACCAATGACGTTCAGGATCTAGATCACCTCACCAGGTTCTGTTTTGATGCCCTGCATGTTCTCTGTTTGTTTCTTCCCACATTCCCAAAGATGTTTAAGTCCAGATAAACTGGCGATATTAAAATTCCTCTCGGTGTGACCTGTGAGTGCCAGGATAGGCACCGGAACTCTCTAGAACCCTGATTGGTATAAATATCTAAGAAACTGATGTAAAGTATAATGACTGCATTCATGTTCTTCAGTAACCCCGCAGGATCATGCAACACCAGCGATGGACGACCCCACACTAAAGATACCTTGTCCGATAAGACGAGAGCAGCGCGGGACAAGGGGACATAGAGGTGCTCACCAAATGAAAGACCGGAGGAGGCGGCATCAGAGGAAGACGGTGGGCGAGGAAGGACGCAAGAGCAAAGCCCTGCAGATCTACACCAAGCTGCAAGATACGAACAAGCCGACGGAGTCCAGGAAGACGAGCAGCTGCTCCAGGTTCGAGGACTGTAAGTATTCCAGCTGGCTTCTTAAAAATAGCGGTGGGTATTGCACCAAACTTCACCAAGAGCATAGACCAGCGAAAACCAGAACAATAGAAAATTATTTTAAAAGTGGGGGGGAGGGGAGTTTCCATGCCCATCCAGGGGAGAACGTTTCGGGCCCTTGATCCATGGTTATGGACTGTGGAAGGAAACCGGAGAACGCAGAGGAAACCCACGTGGACACGGGAAGAACATGGAAACTCCACCCAGATTGGGATTCGAACCAGGAATCTTTAGCGCTCAGAGGAGAACATGCCAACCACTAAGCCACCGTGCCGCCCCTGATCTTGTTAAGATTTCCTAAAATAGAAAAAAAGTTTCTATTCAAGAAATCTATTCGCCGAGTTTCCATGTTCTTCCGGTGTCCGCGTGGGTTTTCGCCGGGTTCTCCGGTTTCCAAAAACATGGATCAAGGTGAATTAAATTATTGCCCCATATAGAGTGTGTCTGTGTGAGTGAGTGTGTGTCCAATGATAGATTGCCAGCGCCCGAAACGTTCTCCCCCGCGACCCTAATAGAGGATAAAGCGGAAGATAATGGATGGATGGATCTATTCAAGTAAAGATTTTCTAACTTTAAAAAGATAAAATTTTTTGCTGTGTTAAGTTTTTATATATATATATATATATATATATATATATATATATATATATATATATATATATATATATATATATATCAAAGAAAAAGAAAACACTTAAATGAAAAGAATAAGGTACAGAAGGTCCATAAGTCATGAAACAGCAGCTGATATAAATAAATATATAAATAATTAAATAAATAAATGGCTCGTAATCCAAATCCGTCGAAACCAAAAGAAAACATCAATCTCTTTAAAAGCTGGAACCCGTTGCGTTTCGTCCTGCGGTTGTTCTGATTGGATGAGTCCGAACGCGGTGGTGTAACTCGAGACTCTGCACACAGAGCACACGGGCGTCGGCCGGCGCAGCGTCCTCCTCTCCCATTGTTTCCTCTCAATCCTGCAGCTTTCCACTTGATTGTTTAATTAGCGATGCTTTGGAGTGGAGGACCGGCTATTCTCCTCGCGTAGGTCCTTCCTCCCCCTACTTTTTTTTTTTTTTTTTTTTTTTATCCATCGGGTCCAATTGGCTGGTGCAGCTCCCTACTTTTGTGAGTGGAGATGAAGGCAAAGAGGAGGAGTGCGTTTAGTGAAGGTCAAGGTGAAGGGGGGCGGGGCGGGGGCAGGAGAGGTCATGAGCTGGCGGTGTGAGGCGCTGGGATTGGACAGGTTGTCATCGGAGCGTGCAGCTGGCGTTCACACGGCTGAGGCGGGTGGAACTCTGGAACGTTCTTTGTGATGCAGAGTGAATGAGAATTCCTCCGTTAATTCAGGAGTGCTCCTCAGTTCCTCGATTCAGACCGCGGATTGTAATTTAAATGTCCTCAGAGGGTTCTATCCTCGGGCGGCACAGTGGCTTAGTGGTTAGCATGTTCTCCTCTCAGCGCTAGGGATTCCCGGTTCGAATCCCCATCTGGGTCCGTGTTTCCATTCCCATCCAGGGGAGAACGTTTCGGGCCCTTGATCCATGGTTATGGACTGTGGAAGGAAACTGGAGAACCCAGAGGAAACCCACGTAGACACGGGAAGAACATGGAAACTCCACCCAGATTGGGATTCGAACCGGGAATCCTTAGCGCTCAGAGGAGAACATGCCAACCACTAAGCCACCGTGCCGCCCCTGATCTTGTTAAGATTTCCTAAAATAGGAAAAAGTTTCTATTCAAGAAATCTATTCGCCGAGTTTCCATGTTCTCCCCGTGTCCGCGTGGGTTTCTGCCGGGTTCTCCGGTTTCCTCCCACAGTCCAAAAACATGGATCAAGTCAATGGAGTTCTTCAAATTGCCCCATATAGAGTGTGTCTGTGTGAGTGTGTGTGTGCCCAGCGATAGTTTGTTGCCCTGTCCTGGGTGTGTCTGTCCTGCGCCCGAAATGTTCTCCCCTGGATGGGCATGAGGAACCCCACCGCGACCCTAATAGAGGATAAAGCAGAAGATAATGGATGGATGGGTTCCATCCTCGTCGTACACTATTTATCTTCTTTGTGACCGTGATGGAGAACCGACCGAGTTACACTATCGGGGCAGAAGTATGGGGACACCCCGCTTAATCGTTAAACTCCAGTGTTTTTACTCAACATGTGTTTCGGACAAACGTACACATTATGGAAGCGGCACGGTGGCCTAGTGATTAACATGTTCTCCTCTCAGTGCTAGGGATTCCATGTTCTCCCTGTGTCTGCGTGGGTTTCCTCCAGGTTCTCCAGTTTTCCTCCTACAGTCCAAAAAAGCATGGATCAAGGTCAATTGAATTCTCCAAATTGCCCCATATAGAGTGTGTTTGTGTGAGTGAGTGTGTGCCCAGTGATGGATTGGCGCCCTTTCCTGGGTGTGTCTGCCCAGCACCCAAAACGTTCTCCCCTGGATGGGCATGGGGAACCCCCCCGCGACCCTAATAGAGGATAAAGTGGAAGATAATGGATGGATGGGGATAAATTATGGGAACAGTTTAGGGAAGGCCCTTTGGTCTTGAGTTGGATGCGACCATCCAACGATCTTGAAACTGGAATGCAGTTAGCCTCTCAGTTCTTTTATTATCAGAAGAACCCACCCACAGAACCAATACAGAGCAGGTACTGTTTGTGTGGAGGATTGAGTGATTCCCAGCACTGTGGTGACGCTGAAGTGGTGGTGTTTGTGTGTTGTGCTGATATTCATACTGCATGGTGTGTGTGTGTTTGTGTGTGAGTCACAACTCTGACACTTGAGAACGTGGCTCCTCATTAGTCACTGAAAGGCCTTAATTGGACTCATTTAGCAGCCGCTCGCAGTAACGAGCAGAAAAGCAACACTAATCATAAAGCTGTTGTGACCCGTCTGCTGGTCGTTGCTCTCGCACCGTCCGTCCTATTTTTATAACATGAAAACTTTCGGACCAGCTTCATGAGCAGCGTGTCAGAGTGTAATGGAAGTCATCAGAGCTCTTTAACGATTATTCACTTTAATGCAAAATCCTTTGTGATACAAAAACGTGTGTGTTTTGTACGTTCGTGTGTTTATTATTTTTTTTACTAAGTTTAATTTAGATAATGAAAGTGAAGTCTGTTTGTGTGTGTGTGTGTGTGTGTGTGTGTGTGTGTGTGTGTGTATGTGTGTGTGTGTGATTTATGTAGTCAAAAACTGATGCTGGATAATGATGCCGTTATACATGTTTTACACTTATGTACATAGTTCCTGCTATATTTACATTTTATCTTTCCATTTTATACTACATTTGATATATTTTTACATTATATACATATATATATATATATATATATATATATATATATATATATATATATATATATATATATATATATATATATATATATATATATATATATATATAAACGGCGGCACGGTGGCTTAGTGGTTAGCACGTTCGCCTCTCAGCGCTAGGGATTCCCGGTTCGAATCCCCATCTGGGTGGAGTTTCCATGTTCTCCCCGTGTCTGTGTGGGTTTCCTCCGGGTTCTCCGGTTTCCTCCCACAGTCCAAAAACATGGATCAAGTTAATTGAATTCTCAAAAAATTGCCCCATATAGAGTGTGCCCAGCGATGGATTGGCGCCCTGTCCTGGGTCTATCTGCCCGGCGCCCGAGACGTTCTCCCCTGGATGGGCATGGGGAACCCCACCGCGTCCCTAATAGAGGATAAGCGGGAGATAATGAATAAATGAATATATATATATAATATTTTATATTATATTGATAGTTGTGTATTCTATATTATATACATTAATAGTTGTATATTTTATTTTATATCAATATCGTATTCATATCTTATTTTATATATTGTTCTCTTTTAAAGTTCTATCTTTAATAGAGCAGGGTAAACGGGTTCCGTGAGCCGTATTTCGTCTCCGTCTCATGTACCACACGCAAAACAAATTATAATAAAACTTTCTTGAATCTTGAATAATTCCCGTGACTAGGAGAAGTGTCCTAATACTTTTGTCCCCGTAGTGTTTACATTGTGAACGGTCCTAAAAAAAACCTGGATTATTCAGTCTTATTTAATTACGCCATGTTATTTAATTAATTGCGACCCTATGATGACAGAAAAGAGGCGGATGGTAATAATAAAGATAACGTTGACACGAAACACCTGGCGGTCCGGGACGTGCCCCAGGTACACACACATGCCCCCGGCCTGGCGTGTGTCAGCGCTCTGTGGGCAGAGTGTATGTAGCTGTATTGTTATTTTTCTGCGGCCGCCGATGAAAAGCAGAACGCGTGCGCGCCCCGCCGTCGCCGCCGCCGTACACAGCCTTTATGTAAGTCGTGTTTGTGATGTTTTTTCGAGGGGCCGGCGAGCCGACGCGCGAGTTTACCATCAGAGCAGAATGACGGGGCAAACAAACAAGCCCGCCATTGATGAGCATCAGGCATAGAATATGCACGCTGTATTCAGAGCGCGCAGCCAAAGAATCTGTCAAAGACTCCATTATGTGGCGTCTAAACAGAGCAGGCCTCTCCTCAATAGCCTTATTAATGGCACAATGTCAAGTAGAGGCACGGCGATAATGGCCTATGATTTGGGCTTTGTGAGGTTATCACAGGAGATCAGTCCGAATAGATGATTCGCCCTTTTGTGGATTTATCAGCCGGGATCAGAGTTTAGCAGTTGTGGTTGTTCGTTTGTGTAGGTTGGTGGTGGTGGAGGTGGTGGTGGTGTGGGGAGGTGTGGGGGGTGTACTGTGCCAGCAGGAGGTGTGTGCTGCGTACGTGTGTCATTATTTGTTTTCCTCCTCCTTTTTAGGGAAAGGAAAGTGCCGGACCGACACAGTAAACCACGAAGGGCTCATTTCACATCAGTTTTTTTAAAAGATTCTGATGAAGGTTGGGTACAAAATCATATCCCGGGATCCTGTCTTGAATAATCTGACTATAATCCTCGAATTGGGATTTGATTTGGGCCACAATTCAGCTGGTTGCCTCATTGAACTGTTATATCCATCCATTCATCATCATCATCACGCCAATATATCACTGGACACACACTGACTCACACAGACACACTCTATATGGGGCAATTTGGAGAACTCCAATCTATGTTTTTGGACTGTGGAAGGATACCGGAGAACCCGGAGGAAACCCTTGCAGACACGGGGAGAACATGGAAACTCCACCCAGATTGGGGATTTGAACCTGGGAATCCCTAGTGCTGAGTGGAGAACATGCCAACCACTAAGACACCATGCCACCCTGACCTGATATAGTTTATCCAATTTTTTTATTTTTCCAGGTTCGAATCCCAATCTGGATGGAGTTTCCATGTTCTCCCCGTGTCTGCATGGGTTTCCTCCAGGTTCTCTGGTTTCATCCCACAGTCCAAAAATAATGGATCAAGGTCGATTGAATTCTCCAAATTGCCCCATATAGTGTGTGTCTGTGTGAGTGAGTGTGTGCCCAGAGATAGATTGGCATCCTGTCCTGGGTGTATCTGCCCAGCGCCCGAAACGTTCTCCCCTGGATGGGCATGGAGGACCCCCCCCCCCACGACTCTAGTAGAGGATGGATGGTTCCCGCTGAGCCATGGTCCTCACAAAGATCCTTCCTTTAAATTCAGCATAACGGGGAGTTTTTTCCTTGCCGCTGTCACTTCCACTTGGAATACTTAAAAGCTGCTTTGTGATGATGTGCTGTTGTTAAAATCGCTATATAAAGAAATGAGCTTGGAATAAGTTGCTTGTTGTGTGTTGAACTGTTTAATTTCTTAAATATAAAAGCATTGCAATAAATGTTTAATATTAGTGTCCAACAAACATTGATTTAATTCCAAAATAACATAATCCATCCATCCATTCATTATCTTCGTGGGGGGGAAGGGAGGTTCCCCATGCCCATCCAGGGGAGAACGACTCGGGCGCTGGGCAGATACACCCAGGACAGGACACCAATTTATTACTGAGCACACACTCACTCACACAGACACACTCTATATGGGGCAATTTGGAGAATTCAATTGACTTGATCCATGTTTTTGGACTGTGGGAGGAAACCGGAGAACCCGGAGGAAACCCACACAGACACAGAGAGGACATGGAAACTCCACCCAGATTGGGATTCGAACCAGGAATCCCTAGACCTGAGAGGAGAACATGCTCACCACCAATTCTCCAAATAGTAAAAGGATAAAGTGAAAGATAATGGATGGATGGATAGTTCCCGCCAAACCATGGTCCTCACAAGGATCCTTACTTTAAATTCGGCATAACGGGGAGTTTTTTTCTTTCCGCTGTCACTTTGGCATGCTTTGTGACGATATGCTGTTATAAAAAGCTCTATATAAAGAAATGAACTTGGATTAACTTGCTTGTTGTGTGTTGAACCATTTAATTCCTTAAATATAAAAGCACTGTGATAAATAACTTTTTAATTTAGTGATTTTAATTTAGTAATTTAATTAGTGTCCAAAAAAATTTATTTAATTCCAAAACAAAATCTTAGAGATATTTATTATCTTTTCGGTGAATTAGGGGGCCTGTGAGGAGGGGGTGTGCACAGTGTTCTGTGTAGATGAATGCGTGGTGCATCTATAGTTCCTAATAATACGAAATCCCTAAATCGATCTCTTCTTCTTATTCAGTGGAAAATCCATCAGTCTCTCAGCTGCATGCTTTGAATCAAAGCCCGGCATGGATTTGGGAGTTGGGCTGAACACGGGCAGTTAAAGGAGCATGCATTATTCATGGCAGCTGTAATAAAGAGAGGCAGCGGGCAGTAATCAGGGCAAGGCAGCGGGCGCGACGCTTCTGACCCGCTGATGCTGCATGGGCCTTCGTGTGTGTGTGTGTGTGTGAGCACCAAGCAGCCCCTCATCATCATCATCATCTTCATCGTCATGTCTTATCAACTCTGCCTTTCTATTAGACTCTGTCTTCATCCGTCCCTCTGTCCGTTTCTTCTCTTGATTAACATTTTCTGCTAGGCTTCACACCAAAAGAGAGCAACCTGTGCACCGGGCCGAGCGAGCGAGCGAGAGAGAGAGAGAGAGAGAGAGAGAGAGAGAAAGCCATCAGCCGCTGGAATAGAATCAGATAAGGCTATCAGGCAGGAGGATTTAGCCTTGCGCCTTTGTGCCCCCCCCCCAACACCTCGCACCCCAACCCGCTTCTGCTTCCTCCCTCATCTTTCACTTCAGTGCACCTTTTGTTCTCCTTATTCTCCAACAAAAAGCCCCCCCCCCCAACACACACACACACACACACACACACACACAGAGCCTCATGAAAAGCAAAACATTGCGAGAGTGATAAACAGACACTCTCGACTTTTTCCATGTCGCAAAAGAAATATATATATATATATTGTTTGTATTTGGCCTCAAATTCATTTAAGATTCAAGAAAATGTTATTATCATTAATATCACATGTGGTACATGAGATAAGAATGAAATGATGGGGCACGGACCCCGATTACCCTTCTTCTTTTAAAGTTTTAAAATCATTTAAATTAAAATTTTAAAAATTTTATATTGTTTGTATTTGGCCTCAAATTCATTTAAGATTCAAGAAAATGTTATTATCATTAATATCACATGTGGTACATGAGATAAGAATGAAATGATGGGGCACGGACCCCGATTACCCTTCTTCTTTTAAAGTTTTAAAATCATTTAAATTAAAATTTTAAAGAAGAAAATGAGAATTTGTTTTTTTTTAATACAGTATATAGATATGTGAAATATAATAATATACATCTACAAAGATAAATATAATCTAGAATATTTTAACTATAAATATAATATATAAATATATGTATATACATCCATCCATCATCTTCCGCTTTATCCTATATTTGGGCCCCCCCCCCCCCCCCCCCCCCCCCCCCCCCCCCCCCCCCCCCCCCCCCCCCCCCCCCCCCCCCCCCCCCCCCCCCCCCCCCCCCCCCCCCCCCCCCCCCCCACCCAGAGCAGGAATTGATCCTCAATGCCCAGCGTTGCGAGGTGGACATGCTAACCACAATGCCACTGTGTAGCGGGCGGCACGGTGGCTTAGTGATTTAGCATGTCCTTCTCTCAGCACTAGGGATTCCCGGTTCGATTCCCAATATGGGTGGAGTTTCCATGTTCTCCCTGTGTCCGCGTGGGTTTCCTCCGGGTTCTCCGGTTTCCTCCCACAGTCCAAAAACATGGATCAAGGTGAATTGACCGGAAACCAAAAACGGTCGTCTCGTCCACCATCAGTGCCTGACCTCACAAATGTATCTTCTGGAAGCTCTCGACTCCAAAATCTCAGAAGAATAATAGGAGGAATCAATCATAAAACTTGTCTAACTACAGCTGTCTAAATATTTTTGTACATGTCGTCTGTATTTGCAAACCTGTGTCATTCTGAGGAACTTTTAATGACATAAATATTAATAAGGATTTAATCATGTGCACAACAAAGTCCCAAATATATCCCCCAATTAGCTCAGCCAAAGATTTTTTTTTACTGGGGGTCACACACTGATGTTGGGTGAGAACACCTGGTTCACACTCTCTGTTCTAATTCATCCCACAGGTTTTGATTGAGGTTGAGGTTGTGATGGGAGTTAGAACCCAGACCTGAAGAACAAAACACTGTAATTAAAGCTATGGACAGAAAAGCAACCTCCAGACAAGATGCTGAGTCATGAGAACGCTCTGCTTGGCCCCGCAGCACCTGTGTAAGACGTAGCCTCCTGTCGGGCCCCGGGGCCGTTCGCTGATAAACCGAAATATACAGACACACAAAAATAAGAATAAGAGCAGCCCAATGGGGTTCAACTCGATCATCCGGACACGTCGTCCTTTCTCCGTCCAAAAGAGATTTTGTGCTAAATCCGCCGGCCGCTCTGGGACGCACCGCTCGGTCCGGAGCCTGTCCCGGCCATTTGCAAACAGATGTGCGTGCGGGGCGTCGGGTTTTTGATCAATCAAGCCTTAACAAGTCAAGTTGACTCGATGCGAATGTCGCACTTTGCATGTAAAAGGAGGGAAGCCGGCGACGGCCCCGCGATCCAGGCGAGGCCAGCAGATAAATAGAAGATTGAAACGGACCCCTGTGAACCGGGAGCGGCCCAGCGGACCCCGAGCCCTAAATCCACACTGATAGCAAATCTGTCAGGGCTTTTCTTCTGCGTGTCCTGATGAATGGACTCAGTATTCAGTGCATTTTCTTTCAGACTTCGTCTCGCTCGCCCGCTCGCTCTCTCTCTCTTCAGCTGCGATGGCAGCAGATTAAACCAAGTTTCCCTTAAACTCCCGTCTCCCTTTTCCTTTTTTCTTGTCCCTTTTTCCACCCACCTCACTTCCTTTCCGAGTTTCTTTTGAGGTCTTGTTAAAAATTTGGTCGTGATGCACAACAAACTTCTCGTTTTTGAACGTTTAAACGGTTCGTTCTTTGCGTTCGGGCGGCAGCTGCAAACTTTATCGCTAGACTGCCCTCTGAATTGAGTGGTTCATTCCATTTAAATGTTCCATCCATCCATTATCTCCCGCTTTATCCTCTACTATGGTCGCGGGGGGGGGGGGGTTCCCCATGTACATCCAGGGTAGAACATTTCGGACGCTGGGCAGATACACCCAGGACCCAGCACCCAGGGTGCCAATCCATCGCTGGGCACAAACTCTATATGGGGCAATTTAGAGCATTCAATTGACCTTAATCCATGTTTTTGGACTGTGGGAGGAAACCAGAGAACCCGGAGGAAACCCATGGGGGGCGGGGAGAACTTTTCGGGTGCTGGGCAGATACACCCAGGACCAGGGTGCCAATCCATCGCTGAGCACACGCTCACTCACAAAGACACACTCTTCATGGGGCAATTTGGAAAATTCAAATGACCTTGATCCATGTTATTGGACTGTGGGAGGAAACCCACGGGGGGAGGTGGGGGAGAACATTTCGGGTGCTGGGCAGATACTCCCAGGACAGGGCGCCAATACATCGCTGGGTCCACACTCACTCACACAGTCACACTCTATATGGGGCAATTTGGAGAACTCAATTGACCTTGATCCATGTTTTTGGACTGTGGGAGGAAACCAGAGGCCCGCGAGGAAACCCACGTGGACACGGGGAGAACATGGAAACTCCACCCAGATATTGATTCGAACCGGGAATCCCTAGAGCTGAGAGGAGAACATGCCAACCACTAAGCCACATTGAAATGTTGCTTAAAATATTAATGCTTCATCTAGTTTACAATCTTGAGATTGTGTAACACGTCCCGTTTGTCTGATCTTCTCACTCTGCAGTCGACTTCCTGTCGAAGTATTGCATCATCAGTCCGGAGAAGCTCACGGCGTACAGACATACCTTTGAAGCCGTACGTAAGACAGACGGACGTTTAGACGGATGTTCGGACGGATGCTCGGACGGAGGGATAGGCCTGCAGGTGTAATGACCTCTGCTCTGTATCTGCAGGTGGACGCTGATGGTGACGGGTATCTGACCTGCTTCCAGGTTCTGCTGGCTCTTAAAGACATCATTCCTCCAGAACTGCTGACAGAGGAGGAAGAGATCTATGTTTACAGGGTCAGTGTCGGTCTGTCTGTCTGTCCGTCTGTCCATTGTCCACTTAGTTTTTCCTTTTTAGTATTTTTTGTGGATGTCAATATAAAAGAAACGGTGAGGATTTATTTCGCATTGATCTCAATTGTTTGTCATTTAATGGCATTTACATTTTTAAACTCGTAGTTGCACTCCTTAACTCTGATTGGCTGAGCCGTTTCCCAGCTGTGAAATTATTAACAAAAACACACACCTCTCAGCGCTTCACATTCGTATCAATGCATGATATACAATACATTATTTTAAATCATAGAATATATATTAATATAAATAACGAGCCAATTCTCAATCAGCACTAAACCTGTTACACTCTATTACAAACTTTGTTCTGTAATTTGGCCACTAGATGGCGGTTTTTGATTGTTAGAGAAAGCGGAATCCTGTTACTCAGCTATCGGTGTTCCCAAACAAGATTACTTCACAGAAAGCCAGATTCCATACATCCATTGTCTTCCGCTTTATCCTATTAGGGTCGTGGGGGGTTCCCCATGCCCATCCAGGGGAGAACGTTTCGGGTGCTGGGCAGATACACCCAGACAGGATGCCAATCTATTACTGGGTTTACACTCACTTACACAGACACACTCTATATGGGGCAATTTGGAGAACTCAATTGACCTTAATCCATGTTTTTGGACTGTGGGAGGAAACTGAAGAACCCGGAGGAAACCCACGCGGACACGGGGAGGACATGGAAACTGCATCCAGATTGGGATTTGAACCGGGAATCCCTGAGAGGAGAACATGTTAACCAATACGCCATCGTGCCGCCCAGAAAAACAGATTAGTAATGATTTTGCTTTCAATTAACACATTTCTAAATCAAACCCTTTTTTACATTATAGTGTGTTTGTAAGCGTTTTATAAAAGCAATAAGACCCTCGAGGTTGTGTATTATTGTGAATAAATCATGGGAAAGAGGTGTAAATGTACTCCACTACGTCAATATGACCAATAATGCCTCTGCTCTGTGTTTTATTCAGTTATGACATGCCCTCTATACTATAAAACATGCAGCAGTAATGTGAAAGTATATACTGTATTCACAGCAATATGAGGCATTTTATTTTACACTGCATTAATTTCCAGAGGGTGGCACGGTGGCTTAGTGGTTGGCATGTTCACCTCTCAGCACTAGGGATTCCCGGTTCGAATCCTAATCTGGGTGGAGTTTCCATGTTCTTTCCGTGTCCGCATGGGTTTCCTCCGGGTTCTCCGGTTTCCTTCCACAGTCCAAAAACATGAATCAAGGTCAATTCTGTTCTCCAAATTGCCCCATATAGAGTGTGTCTGTGTGAGTGAGTGTGGACCCAGCGATGTATTGGCGCCCTGTCCTGGGTGTATCTGCCCAGCGCCCGAAACGTTCTCCCCTGGATGGGCATGAGGAACCCCACCGCGACCCTAATAGAGGATGAAGCGGAAGATAATGAATGAATGAATAATTACCAGATGTTTTTATCCAAAGTGACTTATGTATATAAAATATATCCAGAACTGATGTTAATCGCAGGGTGAGAGATTCCTACAGCAATGAAGTTTGAGGTTCTGATGGAGTGATTCATCCAACCTCCAACCTTTAGCCTTATAGTCCAACTCACCAACCGCTGAGCCACCACAGTCAGAAGATGTTCTGGTACATGGTTCAGAAGCACATGGTGTTATGGTCTCTCTCTGTCTCTCTCTCTCTCAGATTCTGGAGCTGGTAGACTACAGAGTGACAGCAGGGCTGACAGACTTGCGCCTCTTTGCCGTTGTTGCCAGTCTGGCACAAAAAATAGCTACACTGGAGTGAGTGGGGCGTTTCACCCAGTAAACACCCACACCCTCAGATGAGGAGTCACTGACCCTCTATAAATCAGCACAAGTGTGTGTGTGTTGGGGGATTAACCCTCCGAAATGTGTTCATGCAATAGGGAGCGATGAGAGGATCTGTAGTGTTCTATTATCTTGCGTGGTGGGTTTGGTTCTTCAATTATTTCAGTGTCATATTTAAGTGTGTGTGTGTGTGTGTGTGTGGGTACATACATGAGTGTGGGTACACACGTGTTTGTGTGTGTGAGGGTACATACGTGTGTGTGTGTGTAAGGGTACATACATGTGTGTATGTGTGTGAGAGTACATACGTGTGTGTGTATGTGTGTGAGGGTGTGGGTGTGTGGGTACATACGTGTGTGTGTGTGTGTGTGTGTGAGGGTACATACGTGTGTGTGTGTGTGTGTGTGTGTGTGTGGGTGGGTGGGTGGGTGGGTGTTTATGAGCTTTATCATCAGTTGATACACACACTGTTGATTAAGACGGTACATTAGTGTAATGAGACTCAGTTACAGCCCATATGTTAGAGATTCATACACACACACACACACAGTATACAACCTAAGCTTTAATTAACATGGAACTGATTGAAATGCAGAAGTTGAAACAAATGTTAGGGTATGTGTGTGTGTGTGTGTGTGTGTGTGTGTGTGTGTGTGTGTGTGTGTGTGTGTGTGTGTGTGTGTGTGTGTGTGTGTGTGTGTGTGTGTGTGTGTGTGTGTGTGTGTGTGTGTGTGTGTGTGTGTGTGTGTGTGTGAGGGTACATATGTGTGTGTATGTGTGTGTGTGTGTGTGTGTGTGTGTGTGTGTGTGTATATATGAGGGTGAGTGTGTGTGTGAGGGTACATATGCGTGTGTGTGTGTGCATGTGCGTGCATGCGTGTGTGTGGTTGTGTGTGTGTGTGTTTTTATGACTCTGATTTACGCAGCATGCTTTGTGCCTTCGTCCCTCTTTCACTGCGCGTCCCGGCTGGTTATTAAAGGAATGAGGACGAGTCTGTAGTTTGCAGAGGGAACAATGGTGACACTTCCACAGTGCAGCCTCCTCCATTAACCTTCAGTGGATCTCACATAAACATCACGCCATCACTGACGCCGAGGACAAACAGAGCCCTGGATCATTGTTCCCGAAACCTCGTTCATTAACAGCCCGCTTCCATCAACTGCACGCTGCAGAGCTGCATGCTTTGGAACCCTAATGCTCTTTATCTGTACTGGAATGCAACGTAGCTGTTTAATCCCCAATCCACACTGTGTTTTTAAACTGTTATGTTATTCGACAAGGGGGAGAACATGCAAACACCACACTCTCACACAACTCAATGTACTTGGGCTGTTCTCTCTGAAATTTAAGTCCATTATCTTCTTACTGGGAGGCACGGTGGCTTAGTGTTTAGCACTGTCGCCTCTCAGCACTAGGGATTCCCAGTTCGAATCCCAATCTGGGTGGAGTTTTCATGTTCTCCCCGTGTTCGCGTGGGTTTCCTCTGGGTTCTCCGGTTTCCTCCCGCAGTCCAAAAACATGGATCAAGTCAACTGAGTTCTCCAAATTGCCCCATGTAGAGTGTGTGTGTGAGAGTGAGTGTGTGCCCAGTGATAGTTTGGCGCTCTGTCCTGGGTGTATCTGCCCAGCGCCCGAGACTTTCTCCCCTGGATGGGCATGGGAAACCCCCCCCGCGACCCTAATAGAGGATAAAGTGGAAGATGGTGGACGGATGGATGGATCATCTTACTGTTGTTTTGCAAATTGCCAATATTTTTAATTGGTTCTCAAATGGAGGCTGTGTGGGACTGTAGATCAGACTTCAGACTGACAGTAACCCATAACAACCACGTCTCTGTTGTCCGCTGACCTTGTTCATTTGTATAACGTGCACGCCACCACCACCACCATATCAAAACAGCAAGTGCTTTTTATGCTGCTACATTTGAAGTGGGTCACATTTAGCGCCAATCCCATTTCCACAGACTGCCCGCCTTGTGCCCCCCCCACCCCCCAGTCCGGCACCGCCACTATGGAAAGAAAAAAACAAAAAAAAGGCACAGGAGTCCGCCAAAATTTGGCCCATTACGTAAGCGTGGGGTCTGCAGGGGTTGCCAGGGGCGGGCACCTTAACAATAGAAGTGGGTTACAGCGACTATTATCCCTGCTCTGTCCCTGCAGGAACTGGAGACACACACATGTAGACTGCAATGCAATTAATGATCATTAGCTGCCTGTCTGTCCTCGTTCTCATCAAAGCCCAGCCTCCCACCACTCGCCCTGCTACCGAAACGCAGGATCCCACTCTCCTCCCAGCATGCCCTCGTTTAGGAGGTGGGGGGCGCCGTCGCCGTGCCACACGTTGGAAAGCAGAGCTCTGTCCCTAAATAAATGGCTTATGTCTCTGAGTAATTATCCATGTGTTGTGTGTGTGTGTGTGTGTGTGTGTGTGTGTGTGTGTGTGTGTGTGTGTGCGCGCTAGTGAGTTGTTGCATTGCACTACAGAATGCCCTCAGCTCTCCCTCTCTGGGGTGACCCCGCCACAGTCTCCCAATCAAACCCCCCACCCCCCTGGTCTGTGCACTGGGCTGGTATTTATCGTTATGGTGGCGGGCTGGCCCTGTGTTCGGGATCTTTGTTTGGGGGACAGGCTATGATGAGCAACCACAATGGGCTCAAAACACTTTACCGTCAACAGTAACTGTTTTAGCTACCCCCCCTCCATTCCACCCCACCAGCACCACCACACACAGAGATGCAGCACACATTAGCCACAGAAAACTACCTGCCAGTGTTCACCCTTCACATGGAATTACAGCAAAGCCTACCTAACTAAAGCAACGTGACAGGGATCAGGAATCAAAATCATTATATTATGTTTGTTTTAATGCAGAATCATTTAAATGTCTAATTTAGTGATGACACAAAGCCATGCTGCTTTTTACTTCAACTAGCAAGTCTTTTGTGTTCGTACTTTTGTAATTTGTGACTAAAACCAATTTAATTAATTAAATAAGTAATTTATTGCACTTTGAATTCAGGAGTACTAATAAAGTTCTATATAAATTATTTATTTATATATGTATACGCACACACATAATATAGTTACGTACATAACTATATATATAGTTATATACATAACTATATTATGTTTATATGTATATATATATATATATATATATATATATATATATATATATATATATATATATACTATATACATACTAATGAAGTACTAATAAACTTCTTTTAACTGCATCCTCGCTTCTCACAAACTTTTTTTAAAATGACTTTTTTTTTTTACAGCGACTTCATGAGATCCCTCATCAGCAAGATGGACTTCAGGTCTTTGGAGAAGAAGCTGTACAAAGCAAAGGTCTGTTGGTCTGTATCTTCAGCCCCTTCAGATTCACTCACCCACCACCTTTTGTTAGTTACACATCCTTATTTCTACTGCTAATTTAGATGGACTTTGTAGTTCATAGTTAAAGTTCATTCATTCATCCATTATCTTCCGCTTTTTCCTATATTAGTGTCGCGGGGTGTTCCCCATACACATCCGGGGAGAACGTTTCGGGCGCTGGGCAGATACACCCAGGACAGGGCGCCAATCTATCACTGGACACGCACTCACTCACACAGACATGCACGCGTACACACTTTATATGGCGCAATTTGGAGAACTCAATTGACTTGATCCATGTTTTTGGACTGTGGGAGGAAACCGGAGAACCCGGAGGAAACCCACGCGGACACAGGGAGAACATGGAAACTCCACCCAGATTGGGATTCGAACCTGGAATCCCTAGTGCTGAGAGGAGAGCATGCTAAACACTAAGCCACCGTGCCGGTATGGTTTAAGTTAGTCTCTATAAAATGAATGGAAACAAAATGTGTGTTTGTGTGTGTGTGTGTGTATCTGCATGTGTGTGTGAGACTGTGTGTGTGTGTGTGAGACACTGTGTGACTGTGTGTGTCTGTGACAGTGTGTGTTTGTGTGTGTATGTGTGTGTGTGTCTGAGTGTGTCTGTGACTGTGTGTCTGAGTGTATCTGTGTGTGTCTGAGTGTATCTGTGACTGTGTGCGTTTGTCAGTGTGTGTGACTGTGTGTGTGTATCTGTGTGTCTGCATATGTGTGTGTGTGTATGTCTGTGACTGTGTATGTATGTCTGTGACTGTGTGTGTGTGTGTGTGTGTGTGTGTGTGTGTGTGTGTGTGTGTATGTCTGTGACTGTGTGTGTATGTCTGTATGTATGTCTGTGACTGTGTGTGTGTGTGTGTGTGTGTATGAGACAGTGAGCGTGTGTGTGTGAGGGTACATATGTGTGTAACCATCAGAGAAGTGTGAAGTTGTTCAGTGTCTCTCTTGTCCTCTTGCGCTCTCTTTCTCTTTTCTTCGTCCTCTTTCTTTTCTACGCGGATTACACGCCGTAATCTCATTAAAGTGGTTGGCGATGCACGGCCAGTGCGACCTGCTCTGTAATTAAGCAAAGGCACTCCGCTCACCTCCAATGGGACGGAGGCATATTGGGGCAGGAATTGAGGAGCACACATGCCACGGCAAAAAAAAAGGAGACTTTAAAAGCCTCTGGCAAAAGAACGGCGGAGGGAAGCTGAGCCCCGGGGGCCGGCTCTGAGGGTCCGCAGAGAAAGGGCCGGCTAATTACAGAGCAAGCACCGGGTGGAGGAGAGGAGAGAGGACTCGGCATATTGCCAGGGGATTATAGGAAACACACACACACACACAGTCTTAGTCATTACCTTGGATGCATTTAACTGTGCAAACAGGTGCACTTACAGAAGAGCCAGAACAAGCTGCTGTAACTCGAGCTTCTTTAGACACACGCGAGAACTGAAACACACACACACACACACACACACACACACACACACACACACACACACACACACAGGTAATGAAAACATCCTCCTGTACCAGCTTTCTTCTCTTAAGCACCACTTTACATCATGACCGTGACAGAGCCAAGTTCACTAAATAAAGCTGAAACAGTATTCAAGATTAAAATTTACAACATCTGCATTTTAAACAGTCGTGTAGAACGATGTATGTATGTATATATGTATGTATATATATATATAATATTTCTACACAACTGTATGAAATAGTAAAGCCACCGTGTATATATATATATATATATATAGGGTGGCACGGTGGCTTAGTGTTTAGCATGTTCTCCTCTCAGTGCTGGGTATTCCCGGTTCGAATCCCAATCTGGGTGGAGTTTCCATGTTCTCCCCGTGTCCGCGTGAGTTTCCTCCGGGTTCTCCGGTTCCCTCCCACAGTCCAAAAACATGAATCAAGTCAATTGAGTTCTCCAAATTCCCCCATATAGAGTGTGTCTGTGTGAGTGAGTGTGTGCCCATCGATAGCTTGGCGCCCTGTCCTGGGTGTATCTGCCCAGCTCCCGAAACATTCTCCCCTGCATGGGCATTGGCCATGACTCTTGTAGAGGATAAAGCAGAAGACGGATGTTTATATATATATATATATATATATATATCTGTGTGCGTGTGTATGTATGTATGTATGCATGTATGCATACATATCCTTTCATACCCCATGTTCTCCCATTGCAGCAGTTGTTCCTGTTTCTGCTGGAGAGCCAGGCGGGTACCACTGCGGCGCCACAGGGTTGCATCAGCGCCGACCAGCTGCTCATGGAGCTGAAGGCAGGGGGCATCAGCGAGGAGCATGAGGACGAGGTCCGGCGTGAGCTGCGTAGCCTCCGCTCTCTCGACCTGCTCGACTTTCTCACCTACCTGCCACTTTTCATCCTCATCCACAACTCCGTCGTGGCCAATCCGCTCGATGACTCCAGCAACTTGTGAGCGAACCAGCAGTAGGGTTCACGTTGTGCCTGTTTGCTTACATAATTTGCCCCCTGGAAAAGGTTATTGTCATCAGATCTGGTACGTTTGGTTCTGCATTCCCTCTTAAACTATGGACTGATAATGTGGTGCAAATATATCTGACCAGTGATATAAGGGTCTTTAACCTCCACGATGAACCGGATCGTAGCTGGGGTACAGGGTCTCGTATTTTTTGTGATTTGTTCTTTCGACTTGTTCCTGTAATGTTTATGTGGTCGGTCGGTTCTAGCTCTCTATATGGCTGTTCCGTTTATGTCTAGGACTGATGTGTACTAAAAGCCCATCCTTTTGACCCGATGGATCTCCAAGACCACCGTAGTTGGCACGTTTACCTCTCAGCGCTGGGGATCCTGGTTCGGTGGGTTTTCTCCGGGTTCTCCGGATTCCCAAAGATTAAAAAACATGGATTCACTGTAAACTAAAAGCACTAAATTCTCCATATATAGTGTGTGTTCAGGGCGGCACAGTGGCTTAGTGGTTGGCACGTTCTCCTCTCAGCGTTAGGGATTCCCGGTTCAAATCCCAATCTGGGTGTAGTTTCCATGTTCTCTCTGTGTCCACGTGAGTTTCCTGCGGGTTCTCCGGTTTCCTCCCAGAGTCAAAAAAACATGGATCAAGTCAATTGAGTTGTCCAAATTGCCCCATATAGAGTGTGTTTGTGTGAGTGTTTGTGTGAGTCCTGGGTGTATCTGCCCAGCGCCCGAAATGTTCTTCCCTGGATGGGTATGGGGAAGTCCCGTGACACTAATATAGGATAAAGTGGAAGATAATGGATGGATGGATAGTGTGTGAGTGAGTGTTTGCCCAGTGAGAGATTGGTGTCCTGTCCTGGGTGTATCTGCCCAGCGCCCAAAATGTTCCCCCCCTCCCTTATGAACCGAGTACATGATTAAGCAAAAGATAATGTATGAATGAATGAATTGGACCTCCATCGTTAAAGCCACATGGACATGATACTTTAATTAGTTGTCTACGTCTTTGTGACAGTTCTGTTTTGCTGTAGGTTCTGTGAACGTTGGGGTAGAACATTTTTCATGGTGTCTCAGGATGTTGTAACTTGAATATAATCCTTTACTGGACCTCAGGTCCTCAGTCTTAGTAATAAAGCCTTTAGAGTGTATTTAAAGTACAGTGAGACAGGGACAGAGCTGAACACGAGCAGGCCTCCCGTGTGAGTGTGTACAGTGGAGGCAGAGTGCTGTCTGTGGTCCTGAAAGCACTCTGTTACTGTCCTACAGCTCTGAACTTTAAATCATCATCAAAATGATTTGTTTCCCACTTTTTTTCTCAATTTCTATTTCCATTTGGTCATTGAGCAGACGGGGCGGCACGGTGGCTTATTGGTTAGCACGTTCTCCTCTCTGCGCTAAAGATTCCCAGTTCTGATCCCCATCTGGGTGGAGTTTGCATGTTCTCCCTGTGCCCGCGTGGGTTTCTTCTGGGTTCTCCAGTTTCCTCCCACAGTCCAAAAACATGGATCACGTCAATTACGTTCTCCAAATTGCCACATATAGAATGTGTATGGGTAAGTGAGTGTGTGCCCAGCGATGGATTGGTGCCCTGTCCTGGGTGTATCTGATCAGTGCCCGAAACGTTCTCCCCTGGATTGGCATGGGGAACAACCCCATGACCCTAATAGAGGATAAAGTGGAAGATGATGGATGTATGGATTTAGACGTTTTTTCCAATGCAACATACAAGTATCCCAACTCAGATGGGATCAGAACACAGGGATGATGCAGCATCTCTGTAGCAATAGGTGTTAATAAGGTTAAGGGTATTAATAAGGGTTTTGCTCAAGAGCCAACATTGGTAACTTTAGTTGACTTAGGATTTGAACCCACAACCTCTCTATCTCTGCCCTCCTGACATATTACTCCCACTATTAAACAGCATCCACCAATCACAGAGCTTATAACACACCTCCTCCATATCTTGTGAAGCCCCTACCCTGTGTACATCACCTGACTGACACTTGTGATTGGCTAGTATGACTTCATTGATGTAATGGCTTAATACATAAATGAATCCATGCATCATCAGGATTGGAAGAATGAGGGGTTGGTGAGGTCACATCAACACCTTTAAGACAAAAATTTGCAAGGCAAGAAATGATCAAGCCACTAATGTCATCCGTGGTCTCTGACAGACATACAACAAAATCATCTCAGACCAGTGAGTTCTGAGAACAAGACATCCTATATTCTCCTATAGGTCTAAAGTGGAGGTGTCTATGGTGTCCATCAGAATGTCCATCAGCCTCCAACAAAAATGTATGCGGAAACATAATAAATGAGTCGTTACTTTTTAAAAAATAATAATTATAGTAACTGTGTACTGAATTGTGCTGAGGTCTGTTATTTATGGGAAATGTCACTTTTATTTACAAACAATTAAACATGAAATCTGATTTGGAGTGAAATGATTATTCAGAACATCCCACAAGAAAGAGAGAACACTAAGCTTGTGCCTCTCCAGGATATAAGTGGTTGTTAAGAGAACGCTACACCCCCAGAAAGAAGAAAATTAGTATGTCAACGGGATGGGACGGAGCAGAAACAGGGCCTGCAACTCTGCTTGGTTCAAAAGAAATGGTCTGAGGCCTGCACAGCGCACCGAGACAAATGAGACGCTTTCTCGGTTCTCAGGACGAGACAAATGCTGCAGAAAAACATCTGAAAAAGTCCGTCTGAGAACTGAGAAGAGAGGAATAGGTCTTTAAAAGCAGAGGGGGTAGCAGGAGAGTGATAAGACCCTCCTCAAGGTCCCATGAATTTAAAGCTGGGAACATCAGAGAGCTGGAAAAGCAATCAGAGGGGATTAATGTGGGGGGAGGTGTGCATGTAAAGAAACAGATATCAGCTGTGTAAAGGTTGCTTTACGCTACGGCACAAAAGAGAACGAGTACGAATGTGAAGGAGGCCATTCTTAGAAAGATCTAAACGCGGTTCTATTGGCTCTAAAGAACCTTTTCTGATATGTAGGAGCTAAATGCTTTTAATATATTTGAACATGCCAAATTTCTTATTTTGCAGAGGCTCAGACTCTCGTTTGAGCTCACAGTGGAAACACATTGCATGGTGATGCTTGAAGGATGTTGATTGTTGCTGATGGGAGTGATGTCTGTACTTCAGCTTTGGCTTTATGTACCAGATTTAGATTCGTTATTAATACATCGTCCTAAAGACAAAAGAAAGTACTTTTAGTTTAGCATCCGTTTCAGCATAACATCATAATCCTGAGTTGACAAACACCTGTTTTGGTATATATAATTTTTTTTTTTTTTTAAAGGGGGGGGGGGGGGTGCAGGATTGCATAACGAACAGGTTTGATAATTCTACAGTGTAGCTGGTTTTCTCCATAAGTACTGACTTGTGGCGTTCTCATTTGTAAGTCCATCCATCCATTATCTTCCGCTTTATCCTCTATTAGGGTCGCCGGGGGTTCCCCATGCCCATCCAGGGGAGAATGTTTCGGGCACTGGGCAGATACACCCAGGACAGGACACCAATCTATCGATGGGCACACACTCACTCACACAGACACTCTATATGGGGCAATTTGGAGAATTCAATTGACCTTGATTCATGTTTTTGGACTGTGGGAGGAAACCGGAGAACCCGGAGGAAACCCACGCGGACACTGGGAGAACATGGAAACTCCATCCAGATTGGGATTTGAACTGGGAATCCCTAGTGCTGAGAGGAGAACATGCTAACCGCTAAGCCACTGTGCCGCCTGCCGCCCTTATATATATATATATATATATATATATATATATATATATATATATATATATATATATATATATATATATATTTTTTTTTTTTTTTTTTTTTTTTTAATAAAAAAGGGGGGGGTGCAGGATCAGATAACTATCAGATTTGATAATTCTACAGTTTAGCTGGTTTTCTCCATAACTACTGACTTGTGGTGTTCTCATTTGTAAGTCCATCCATCCTTTATCTTCCCCTTTATCCTCTACAAGGATTGTAGGGGGGTTCCCCATGCCCATCGAGAGGAGAACGTTTTGGGCGCTGGGCAGATACACACAGGACAGAGCGCCAATCTATTACTGGACACACACTCACTCAAACACACACACACACTCTATATTGGGCAATTTGGAGAACTAAATTGACCTTGATCCATGTTTTTGGACTGTGGGAAGGAGGAAACCCACGCGGACACAGGGAGAACATGGAAACTCCACCCAGTTTGGGATTCAAACTGGGAATCGTGCTAACCATTAAGTCACCATGTCGCCCCATTTGTAAGTCTCTTTGGATATGAGCATCTGCTAAATGACTAAATATAAATGTAAATTTAAACGTTGACAACCTTTTACTCAGTGCACAAAGAAAGGTCCAGGAACTCGTGGTTGGTTTGGTTGAGTTTGGTGTGGAGGAACTTGACCGCCTCCCACCTTTTGACCGAACTAGAGCTCTGATCCATTATCAGTGGCTGACCTCACAAAAAGTGATGTTTATGACGTCATTTGTAATTAAATTCCTGCAGCTATTATATCATTTATGTTTCTGGAGAATCTGCTAAATTTTGGGACGTTCATCACAAAAAAAAAGTGTTTGATGGGTTTGAGGTCAGGGCTCTTCAATGGGGCCTTCCCCAAACTGTTCTTCATCTATGACCACGTTTTTGGTGTTAACAGATTTTCAGATGTTCTGATAACATGCTTTAGGGGGAAAAGTTTGTGTTAATTGTCACGTGTTAGCTCTATCGTTTTGATCTACTGTGACGTAACGTTCGGTCCGGTCGAATGACGCAGCGTTCGCGCTCCCGATGGGTGGGGGGGGTGCCGTTAGTAGCAGGGGTGCCAGATATGGCACGCCACACACCGGTCGCGCGCGCCGCCGTCGGTGCGGCACGCGACTTCCAGGCGGCGGAGCGCACGGGCACGCGCTCGACCTGCCGCGCTCCTCGCTCCACTCCACAGCCCGCGCCGCGCTCCACGCGCTCAGTGGGTCCGGCACGCGCCCCCCGAACGCCGCCGGCTCTCCGCCGCTCGAGCGCAACGTGGCGACGTGTCTGCTGGTGTTGCCTGCCTGCGCCGAGGGTTAAACATGGCAAATAACCGAGTGGCAGGTGCGAACCACGCGCTTCTGCCTCCGATATTTACACAACTTAACTGGTTTATTGTCCATCGAGAGACAAAAAAATGTCTTTACGCGCGAGACTCGTCTGAGCTTCTGCAGAACTGAATTTTTTTTTAAATCTTTTAATATAAACCTTGTATAAACCTTTAGAATGACGTCTTAACAATAAACTAGTTAAGTAGTAAAGAGATCCTCGTGTTTAAGATCAACCTAACCGTTATTATTTAATTTAGTTTATATTCACTGCTCTATGTTTCGACATGCAGATGGTGAAATTAAATGGAGGTTATAATATAAACCTTGTGTAAACCTTTAGAATAACGTTTTAACAATAACCTAGTTAAGTGGTAAACTAGTTTTTTTGTGAGATCCTCGTGTTTAAGATCAACCGAACCTTTATTATTTAATTTAGTGTATATTCACTGCTCTATGTTTCACTGCTGCTGAAATTAAATGGAGGTTATTATATAAACCTTGTATAAACCTTTAGAATGAGATTTTTGTGAGATTCTCGTGTTTAAGATCAACCGAACCTTTATTATTTAATTTAGTTTATATTTACTGCTCTATGTTTCGACCTGCAGACGCTGGATGGAGGTTAGCTGCATGGATACAAAGTTTTAGGACATTCCTTTTAAGGTCTTTCGTTTAGGCACCTATCCATTCATGAGTACTGTATGCTTCCAACTTGGTGGAAACAGTTTGGGGAAGGCCAATTTCTCTGACACCATGACTGTATCCCAGTGCACAACGAAAGGACCAGTAAAGATGTTAGTTTGGTTGAGCTTGGTGTGGAGGAACTTGACCGCCTCACACCTTTTGAATGAACTAGATCTCTGATCCATCATCAGTGCCTGACCTCTGAAATGCAGGAAGCTGTTACAACTGCACATGAAGGAGGATATAATGATTTTGATGGAATATGAGTGTGTCCCTATACTTCTGTCTGATGTTGCACATTTTCAGGAACCCTCCTCCCCATTACACTTTACGCAACACCCCCCACCCCCACACATGTGAAATGACTCTCACTCATTATAGCATTTTCACACAAAGGCCAGAACTCACGTTTGATTTTTTTAAAGACTTTTTTTTTATTATTGTGATACTATCGTGTACAAAATATTGACATGATGCATTTAACCTTTCATCTGAAAAAACAGAGCTCTAATATTGTAAAGGCAGAGTTGCACAGGCAGTGTGAGAACAAAAATAAACCGCCTTGGTTTGGACAATAGCTGCATAACCTTTGATCACTGTGAACTCCGAGTCGTATTACATGTAATTTCATTAAATAAGACACGTTGGTGCTGAAATAAAACTCTGGAGTGTCAAACCCCTCGCCGTAAAAAGATGCATGTAGACTACATGTCTGAAAAAGGCGATAACAACATTAGATCAGGCTTGTGTGAACTTCAAAATATATATACATACGAGTACAAAAGCATCTATAAATCTCTTACATACAAAAATAGTTTAATATATTTAAAAAAAACGCGATTTATTTTATACAAATAAAACTTCATTAGAATAAACTCCGTCGGTTTGGAAGCTTCAAAGTGGGATATGTGCACACAATAAAATCCCCAGTGTTTGTTACTCGTACAGGGTTTTAACCTTCCAGTGTACGTGGACTATTCCAGTGTTGGGACACTCGCTGTGCATGAAGCACTTTCCAGTGCGAATGCGAATCCAGTGAAGATGCAAAAGAACCCTGTAGGTCTCGAACCAAACACTGGGGGCTTTGTTGTGCAGGACAGACATTCTTTGATTGGGTTTAGCATAGTTTAAGGACATTTCAAATAACATTGCTCATGCAGAAATGTAAAAAATAGTACATCTTATATGGATTTTAGAAGCCAATGCTCTTTGGGCCCGGATCCCCAGCGCGTTTGGGGAGGTTTGCACAGTCTGCTCCTGAAGTCTCTTGGTTCGGGACAGCTTGGGCCGACGCGGTTCGCTTTGGCTGTCACTCATGGGCCAGTGCGCCCTTTTGGGAACTCTGGTCTATCCAACCGGACGGGAGCGCAGAAGCAGATGCAGTGCCTTGGGTTCTCCGAGGGAGCCTTTCCTTGGTTCGTGTTGCTCCACGTGAGTGCTGACGAGATCTACCTACGAAAAACAAGACAAGATGCTCAGATAAAGACAGAGTCAAGGACCTCCACGAAGGACGCACACTGGTCTTAAAATAAAGAAGACGCCAACCAACCTGCAGCGGAGGCTCAGAACCAACTGGTGAAATCTAACAGCTCCTGTTCTTCTGGACTTAAGGGGTCGTACGAGCCTTCATCCGACGAGTACGAGGAGACTGGAGAGCCCGCCATAGAGTTCATGTCGTTGGAGTAGGTCTGCGGGACGCTCGGGGACAGCACGCCGGACTGGAAGGCGGCGCTGACGGCGTCGTGCTCGTCCAGCAGCTGCTGCAGAGCGCGGATGTACTCGACGGCCGAGCGCAGGGTCTCCACCTTGCTCATCTTCTTGTTGGCGGCGCCGTTGGGAACGTGCTCCCGCAGCGTGGCGAAGCCGTTGTTCACCAGCTTCACCCGGTTGCGCTCCCGTTCGTTGCGCCGCGCCACGGCGTGCGGCTGCTGCTGCGGGAGGCTGTAGCCGAAGCCGGCGAAGCTCAGGCGCCGCTTGCAGCGCAGCAGCTCCGGCGACGACGAGCGCTGCCGCTTGCTCTGCTTGGACGCCGCCGACTTGCCGGCGCACTGACTCCCCCCCGGGCTAAGGGCGAGACCCTGCGACGCGGTGGCGAAGAAACACGCCGGGGCCACGAACTGCCCGTGCTCCACGCCTAGGTCCATCTTCGGGGCGATGTCCATTGTGCGATGGTCAATTCAATTTAATATAATAGTAATAATAATAGTAATAATAAGGGTAATTCTGGAGAGGGCGCGCGTTGCGCTCGTGGCGATCACGTGTGTCTGACCCCCCAAAAAAAAAAAACAAACGCGATCTGCGATCCTTCCGCAGCTTATCGACCTGCCCGTCTGAGCTCGAGCGCCTGGCCGCGCGCCTTTTCAACGCGCCGCCGAGAGCCCCACGCGCGCTCGCCCTCTGGCCACGCCCACTCGAGCTCGACGGGTGCGCGTACGCCGGGCGCGTGCCGCTCCTGCCGCTGAATAAACAAGTCTCCGTGAAGAGCGACAGGAGTGTTTTAGCTCTCTCTCTCTCTCTCTCTCTGTCTCTGTCTCTGTCTCTCTCTTTTCTCGCTGTCTTTTCTCATTCTGGACAGAGTTTCTTTAAATGAACTCAGATACAGCTGGCGTTTCAAACTTTCACCCCAATTAGATAAAAGAAATGTTTAAATATATCATTATTCAGGTTTAATTGTTATGTATTTTTATTATTATTTATTATGTATGTTATTAAAACTAACAAGATCTCTGAGAGTGTGGAGGAAACTTTTAAAGCGCTCCAAAGAACAATGTTTCAAACCGAAGATATACACTATGTAAAATATATATAAATATATATTTTTTATTTTTTTATTTTTTATTTTTTATTTTTTAAATATAGGAATATAATATTTTCCATGACAAGTAACACAAACCTTATCGCCTCTGTAATTGTGCCAGATTTTATACCGTCTTTACAAAATAAATATTAGCAAGATCGTTTAGACTAACGCTATTTCTCACGTGTTACTCTTCCAGTTTTATTAGATGCAAATGTTTTTCACATTTGTGGTTTATTTATTCCTTAAATTAATATTTTACATTTATTCCACCACTAAAAATCTATGCGGCATTGAGTTGTTAAGTCATAAATTAAGGTTCTTTATAATTAAAGCGGTTTTGTGTGATAGGTGCACCTTCGTTTGTAAATTTTTAGTTTTGCTCCAAAACAAAAATAAAACTAGGTTATGTTAAAAGCTTGGCAAAGTCCCTTCATGGCTTCTAAACGCTGTGCGCAACAAGAGCGCATCTCCTTTTGTTCAGCCGCGGCTTTTCCCGTGGTGCTGAATGAAGGACTAAATTTGAGGAGGGTGCAGAGAGCGGGGGGGGGGGGTTCTCTGAAAGATCTGTTACACATTACTTTTTTGGAGCAGACTGTAAGACTATGTGCGGTTTTTTGTCATCGAACTCAATAATGGAATTATATTTTTGCTACGGTTCCGCCGTTGTGTGTGTGTGTGTGTGTGTGTGTGTGTGTGTGTACGTGTGTGTGTGTGTTTGTGTACGTGTGTGTATATGAGTATGTATATATATTTGTGTGTATATGTAAGTGTGTGTGAATGTGTGTGTATGCGTGCGTGTTTTTTATATATGTGTGTATATATGTGTTTATACGTGTGTGTGTAAATGTGTAGTGTGTGTGTGTATGTAAGTGTGTGTATACGTGTGTGGCTGCGTGTAAATGTATAGTGTGTGTGTGTGTGTGTGTGTATGTGTGTGTGCGTGTATGTGTATATATTTGTGTATACGTGTGTGTGTAAATGTGTAGTGCGTATGTGTGTGTGTGTTTGTGTATATATATGTGTGTATACGTGTGTGTATACGTGTGTATGTGTGTGTATTTGTGTGTGTGAGTGCGCGCGCCAATAGTGACGTGGGGAAGGGGGGAGGTTAAATTGTGTAATTTTTCTTACTCGGCTGTGGCATTCAAGATCAGGCCACCATTCATGCCCCTCTGCCCCCTCCAACTTTTCTCTCCCTTTCTCCTTTTTTCTCTCCTCCTATTTAAGCGAGGGAGTTCAGAAAAGAAGCGTGGGTTCTTTTCAGTGTTCTCCTGCCCCCCCCCCCCCCCAGCTGAACCCGGGTTCTCTGAAACCTATCTCCCGGTGCACTCTGCGTCCAATTAGCGCTGTGTAAAGGCTTTTCTTTGGCGCACACCGTCCCCATGCCTCTTGTTCGGACGCTTCCAGTCATCACCGCTGTAATAATTAATATGGCACCCGAACTTAAAGCCCAATAAATAAAAAACATACTGGTTTAATTTTTAAACCTAATAAAACTCTTTGTTTCAAATGTAAAATCCACCTTAAGTAAGTTTTTCTGATTTCCTTCTCCTAAAGGTTTAGCACAAGTTAAGAATATTCTAATGTTCCATCCATTATCTTCTGCTTTATCCTTTACTAGGGTTGCGGTGGGGTTTTCCATGCCCATCCAGGGGAGAACGTTTCGGGCGCTGGGCAGATACACCCAGGACAGGACACCAATCTATCGCTGGGCACACACTCACTCTATATGGGGCAATTTGGAGAACTCAGTTGACTTGATCCATGTTTTTGGACTGTGGGAGGAAACTGGAGAACCCGGAGGAAACCCACGCGGACACGGGGAGAACATGGAATCTCCACCCAAATGGGGATTCGAACCGGAAACCCCCAGCGCTGAGAGGAGAACATGCTAACCACTAACTTACCTTGCCACCCCTTCCTCAAACTGTTTCCACACATTTAGAAGCAGACAGATGTCAAAGATAAAGGACTTGGGGTTTAATTTCATACAGATGTGATAATTGATCTAAATTAAACACATGAATAATTAAACTTTATTGATTATTCCATACATACAGTTCCTTCTGGCTGAAAAGTACCATATAGGTTCCAGCCCGTTGACAGACATTGTTCCCCTTAAGGTACAACAATGTTTCCTTTCTTAACAATAAAGAAACATGTTCTCACTCGAGCCATTTCACACTTAAAAGGAAACAAACTGCCAAAAATGTGTCAGTTTTGAGATATGAGCTTTATTTCTGGATGTTTAGGGGTTTTTGGAGTTTAACAGTCTACTGCGTTGGGAGCAACTTGATCTCAGCATTATAAACGACCCGCAGTAGTGATAAAGTTAAGTGCTTGCTCTGAGGGTAGAACTGGATTAATTTCTCTTTAAATGGCATTATGGGCTAAACGATACTGTTCACTCTTTTATATATATATATATATATATATATATATATATATATATATATATATATATATATATATATATATATATAGACAACTTGTGTCTTTTCCACAATAACTACCTCTTATTGTTACTGTACATAGTATTCTGCATAAAATGGTGCCATACTGACATCTAGCGGTTGATATGTATATCGTAAACCTGTAGCTCCGCAATAGAAAACAAACCCTTAACTCACTTTGTAACATGACAACATTAAAACGTATAGTATGTATCAAACACATTTATTTTATAATTTTTTATTATTAGGTACGTTTATAATTAACGGCTTTTATATTGAAGATCCATTTATAAAGACAGAATAAACCCCTTTTAATCTTGTTGTCTTCATGTAATTGCTAACTACAGTACATAAGTACGCCATTACGTCAGGTAGAAAATTATATAATAATAATAATAATAATAATAATAATAATAATAATAATAATAATAATAATAAAGTTTTAGGATTTTTATCCACGAATATTACAACTCGTACAATGACTACCACCATTATTACTACAACCACTGTATTATTATTAAATTACTTAATTAGTAGTAGTAGTAGTAGTAGTAACAGTTGTGTTTGCAGTGATTTAGTTAAGTGGCATAAATGTGTGAAAGAGCCGCACGGTGGCGCAGCGTCACGTCTTAGCGACATCTGCTGGCTAAATATGTGTAATTGCATGAGATATTTGTTAACAGAATTTCTATGGTCGCCCAGATGAAAGAGACTTATTCACGTGACTTTCTTTTCTTTAATGTTCAGTTTAATTATTAAGTTAATCTGTTAATCGTTGATCAGCAATTACAGAGTCCCTCTTGCGGTGGGGTTTAAATGTGGTCACGTGACACCACGCCCCCGGCACCTGATCCGTCCACCCAGCGTCCGCGCGCACGCTTCGATCGTTTAATGTAAATATTAATTACAACTTACTACGTCATACAGGATAATTAACATGTGTAAATGACTTTATCGAGGCGGCTCGTGTCGGATCTTCATGGTTGGACTGTGAAAGGTGAACAGTAACAAATGAACCGACTCAGCCCGAGAGGGGCGCGCGCAGGCTGAATGCTGACTGGGTCGCGTGACACCGGCGTGGATGGTTCGGGCGTCAGGGGCGTGGTGTCACGTGACCCCCCCCTCCGCTTTTAAAACCCATTCTAGTTTAGAAAGTTTGATCAGACGTTCAGACGCTCCACCAGAAGAGAGGACTGGACTGGGTGAAGATGGACGCGGGACTCAACAAGATCAACCGGGAGCCGGGAGCACAGGTGACGTAGCTGTGACCTCATTATACACCTGACCGAGCACCGACAACTGAGGACCTCGAATAGAATTCACTAAAAAAATTAAAAGGTCCAAAAGAATCGAGGTAAACAGAATAGATTTCGGGTGATTTGGGACATTTTCCGCAATTTGAAATTAGGAGACAATTTTTAGGAGACAATTTTTATAAATTAATGAATATCAATATTTTAAAAAAGCATTATGACAAAAAGTTAATGACAGTCAGCTGAATAAAAAAGATTTTGTTGTTTAAAATAAACTTTATGAAATCATTACAATGTGAAGACTATTAATATTTTGTATATAAATGAATATTAAACACTAATAATTGAAATACAGTACAAAATAAAAGACATTTGGCAGATTAAATCTTTATTAGGCGCCTATTACCTGATTTATTATTTCAACTCACTTATAATTAAAACAAAATATAGATTTATTAATATATATATATATATATATATATATATATATATATAAATAAATATTTATATATATATATATATATATATATATATATATATATATATATATTTATTTATTTATTTATATATATGAAATAAATATTTTATATATTTTATATATATAATAAATATATATTTATTTCATTATTTTATACTCTTGGCGGCAGAGTTTTAAAACTGTAGGATGTCATTAAATAATTTGTGTCCTTAACATTAAAACTATCAGAATCATTAGTATGTTTAATTTTTATTTCACTCTATTTATTTACATATTTTTTTTTCCGGTTGGCTTCACTTAGAGTTACCCCTAAAACAATTTTTGATCCCATTGTAAATATTTGAAAATGCCTGTCTGTCTGTACTTATTTAAGATGTTTAAGATGCTGATGTGAGAGCCGTTTATAACAAAAGTCAGGGGAAATCTCAGACTTCTCAATGGCTTCCGTCACGTGAGCGAAGGAATGCAAGTCATAAGAATGTGAAACCAATGACAGTCATGGGTTCATGCCCCCACCTTCAGATCCCAAAATGCTCTGAGCTTCACACAACGAAAAGAAAAAGCTTATTCTTTGATCAGAGCTTGTTAACATTAGATTGGGACACCTTCACAGTCCTCTTACTGGAGCTTCTAGACATCCCATCCATCCAAAAGATCATCTGTGAGGTCAGACACGGATGTTGGATATGATGACCTGACTCACAAGTTCTTGTCAGAGTACTGGTAGTCACCCAACTCGCCCCATTATGTCTTTACAGCAAATCTCTTCCCCAAACGGTTTCCACAAAACTGGAACATTTAGAATTGTCCCAATTGCATTTCCAAGTGCTTGATTTAATAGACCTGCAGCGATAGGACCTAATTAAATCCCTGAATTTGGTGATTAAGGGGCGTGTCCTGATACTTCAGTCCATACAGTGTAAAGCACTAATAACATGGCCAGATTTACTTATTCTAAAATTAAGACTTTGGGGTTAGGTTAAATATTTGTGGCAGCTGTTGACATGAGAAGGGAACCAAACTGAAGGACAGACACCGATGCTGTCTCCACGTGACTCATGTTGACTTTGATTCAAACAAAACAAACAGTGTGTGTGCTTATTGTTGATAAGAGTCCAATTGACCTGGACATTTTCCATCTACAGAAGAAATTCCACTAAACCCCCACCCCCCCCCCCACCCCGCGGTTATGATATAGTTTCCTGGTAATGTGTGAATGTTCGTCTAAAAAAAACTCAATTTCTATCCAGGGCTCCATGTACCTGGAGGAAAAGACCAACAAAACTGAAGTTTGCTCCTACATTTTCTCTCTTAATGAAGGCGTGGGGCAGCTGGCCAGGACCCTGCGACTGTTCGAGGTAAGTTTTCTGTCCACGCAGTCAGGAATTCAGTTCGGTTCATCCTTGGTACCACTGTATAATACACGCTCACATGGATTTCCAATCAAATCCCGATTTCCTTGATCTTCTCAGAAGGCATTAAGCTTGATTTAAATGAGCCTACGTGTGTTGTGGCGTGATGTCTGTGTAATTTCCTGTCTACGTGCCGTTCTTTGCATCACAAAGCAATATCCACGTGTTCAGGGTTTATTGCCAAGACACAAGCGGTCAAAAATGTTTATTTAATTACGGCCAAAAATATTATTGACTTTACTGTTGCACATAAATGGGTGGGCATGTATGTCCACAGGGGGGCGGAACCAGTACTGACCCCAGGCATAGCGGCGTTTAGCTCTTTACAGCGCTATAAAAATCAATAAGATAAAGCTGGCATCTACCAAGCTGCACTAGTAAACATTAGAACCCTGGGTTTTAACCTATCATCTCTCACGGGACAAAATCCACCCCCTTGTCCACCCACTAAACAGTCTCTGCTGAACTCAGTCCTCTTCCACTGCAGTGATCCTGTAATCCTCCACCTTTAAATTGTAATATAAATATCATTCATTCAAATCTTTAGTGGGGTTTTATAAAGAATCACACAAGACTTTTGGGTCCTGATTTAAACGGGTTCCTTCTTTGAGCCATAACAGCTTCCCAGCTTCTGTAAAAAGGTTCTATAATATTTTGGAGTGCGTCATCACCTTTGTGAGGTCAGACACTGCTGTTGGACAAAATGACCTGGCCCACGGTCACAGTTTTAAATGTCGCGGGGGGGGGGGGAGTTCCCCATGCCCATCCAGGGGAGAACATTTTGGGTGCTGGGCAGATACACCCAGGACAGGGGGGCAATCTATCACTGGGCACACACTCACTCACTAACACAGACACATACTCACTCTATATGGGGCAATTTGGAGAATTCAATTGAGCTTGATCCATGTTTTTGGACTGTGGGAGGAAACCGGAGAACCCGGAGGAAACCCACACGGACACGGGGAGAACATGGAAACTCCACCCAGATGGGGATTCAAACCGGAAATCCCTTGTGCTAAGAGGAGAACATGCTAACTAAGAGGAGAACGTGGAAATATAATTACATTTATATATTTTTAAAAGTAATAATTAGCGGTGATTATTTATAAATTATATTTTTAATTTTTATTGTTCAATTCAGCAATAAATAACATTATTTGCATTAAATTGTGCAGAAGTTTCATGAGAAAATTCAAGCAGTGGGCAGGGATAGAACCTCAATAGAGTGTTTGTGTGTGTGTGGGGGGGGTGTTGGGGGGTTTTAATAGGTTTTATTAATACTCATGTGTAAAGCTTCCTGTTCTCATATTGCAGGGAGGAGTTTTATTATAATGGCTGCTTGTCACGAAAGGAGTTCGATATCTAATTAAGAAACAAAATAATCCATGATAAAGGGGATGCATTAGAACTTAGATGTATTTAAACCTGGTTCACATGAGGAGAACAAGGCTCTGGGCATTGTGTTGTTCTCTTTGCATTGTGTGAGCTTCATGAGCAGAGCATCATTCAGATCCAATAGCTTCCAGATGGAGAGAATTCCAGTTTGAGGAAAAGCAGTCTAAAGAAAAAGTGGGGTGGGGGGTGCAGGGTGGGGGTGCATTCCAGTCCGCCCTCCTGAACGGGCCTATCAGGCGTTAGATCATAAAATGCAAATAAAAAACAGATTGTTTGTTGTAGTGCAGAACATTGTGGACGGCACCACCTCCACGCGATCCTTCCTGCAGCTGAGTCAGCGAAAATGCCAAGGTCTGCATGAGTGCACCCATCACACATGTGCACCAGGTGTGATGTCACTGCCTCAGTGGTGGGTGGGTGATTGGACTAGAGGCACGCACAAGCTTATATAACATGAGCAAATGTATTTGGACCTTCAGATTAGTGACGTTCAGATGTGGCCCCTAATTTCAGTATAAGATAATGTACAGATGCAGCCCCTTGGAGTTTTTGGTAACAGTTTGGGGAAGGCCCCCCAAGGTTTATTCAGTCGTATTTCCACAGGTGAATCAAGCACACGGTAGCTTGAACATTTGTATGCTTTTATTTTTATGATCTACTAAATTGATGTGGGGGGAAAAAACACCAAAATATTGCTGAAAAAATTTCCCAATAAACATATTTGTTTTGGCAACAGAAAAAAATCAATATAGAAAGTGACGTCATTACATGTGTAAATATCCCAGTACTGATGTCCATATGGTGTGTGTTTTGTGTATTAATGCCGTGTGTGCCTTGAAACACCCAATTTTTTTTGTTTCAAATTAAACCATTTTTAGCTTTACGTTTATGAACAGTGCAATTGATTCGATTAGTCAATAATCAATTATCAAAGTATAACATATTAATAGACATTTCATCCTATTTGTGTGGTTTTTATTCTTATGCTGTGTGTTTAAATAAAGGTTTAAACTTAGGAAAAGAACAAAAAGAAAGCAAACAGCGCCCTCTGGTGGCAGAAAAACACGATTTAAAAGCTTAACCTTTTCATTTCTTATATCATTGTTTAATCTATCTGCTTCACTGATCATGCAGACGGGGTTTGTAGTTCAACAGTAACATTCTGTTCCACTACATACTCTTTTAGTTCCCTTTGGTATGTTCTCTGATGATCAGGACCATGGACAGAGCAGGTATTATTAGGGTGGTGGAGAATTCTCAGTACTGCAGTGACACTGACATGGTGATGTGTGGTGTGTTGTGCACAATTTTCAAAGCCTTTATCTACTTACTGTTTTCTCTATAATGCACATTCACCTTATTGCTCCACCTTGTGTGTGTGTCTGTTTGTTCTTTTATTTAAGTTTAAACCTTTATATATAACAGCTATAAATAATAAACACACAAAAGAAGGAATAATAAATATATATTTTATTAAAAAATTAATCAAATCACACACACATTATATATATATATTATAAAATTTAATATAAAATAAAATATAATAATTAAATATAAAATAAAATAATATATAATTTCTGTAAGCAAATGTAAGTTTGTCGTTTATGTTTAAATTGTTAGAATAATCTACGCATCTAAACTGATGTTTTAAATTGTGGTTTATTTTTATTACCAGCAAGAATTAAATTGCCAGACCAGTTACTTTATTTTAACGGGATTTCTGTTCTTATTTATTCCACGAACAGAAAAAGGAGGTGTTTTTTCACATTATTTCAAACAACTTGTATTATTTTATCAAACCATTAATCTCTCAGATTAAGTAATTTTGCTCGATCTGTGGGGTTCGATTCATCGTTTCTTTGATAATCACTGATAAATAATCATGACAGCAAAACGGCATCAACCTGACCCACATCGAATCCCGACCTTCTCGCATGAACAAGGAGGAGTATGAGTTCTTCATCAGCGTGGACTCCACACACTCCAAAGCTCTGGACGACATCATCGCAAAACTGGGCGCGCAGATCAGCAGCCATGTGCACGAGCTGTCCCGCAACAAGCAAAAGGACACAGGTGAGGACCCGAGGACATCACGTCACCATGCTGCACATCTGCATCCGTGCACATCACCCTGCTGCTGAGTGACCACAGCGGAACATCTGCACGTCCTCACTACACCCACTTTCTTCACATCTTAAAGTACCTGCACACGCACAGCTGCATCAACGCCCAGCATCACGTCACCTCTGCAAAAACAGCATCGACCTTCAGCCAAATTTGTAACAATCCGTACCACCAGGGGCGTCGTTTTTTGATGTTTTGTCAGTAGCCCCGGATCAAATGAGAGCAGCTTTTTCTGGTCGCCTCTTCTCCAGGAGTGGGACCGAACGATGTAATACCGTTATAACTGTATGTTGGCTGTAAAGAGCAGCTTCTCAGTTTTCAGAAACCGTCAGAATTTTTCTGAAGGCGCGAACTGTCTCAAAGTTACGGTATTTCAAAGCAACACCTCGTTAAAACTGTCTCATCTGCGTTTCATGCTTTTCTGCCGAAGCTGAGGTTCGTTTATTCAAACATTTTTATAATTTATTAGAACTGAATGTCCTATTCACTGCTGACAGACATATTTCATATGTAATTTAATTTTATCCAATATAACTAATAAATGATCAAACAAAATGAATGTAACAACAGTTTAAAAAATGGATAAATAAACTCACGAAAGGGCTTTTTTTTAAAGAGGACAAGGGGGGATAAGGGATCTGGGCTAAAGCCCCTGATGTTCCTAAACCCTAAAAACGCCCCTGCGTACCACAATCTAATAATAAATTGCACGTAGAAAATAACAACGTCATAAAGCATTTCACTAATGCTCTAATGTTCTATACGCCTAAATCCCACCCTGCTGTTATTATATTTATTATATTTGCACATCTGTATTAATGTGCATTATCGCACGGTCACGTCTGCATTAATTCATTACGCGTCAATAATTACAAATATATATTAAAAGTCACGTTTCAAACGCAACAAACAGCAAAACAACTAATCGCAAAATCTGAAATGTAATTATACCGATAAGTACTGATTATTTATTACGATACTGAATTAGATTCTGGCCTATAATTAAATAATTAATTAATTAAATTTCGTTTAAACGGATAATTTAAACATTTAATGAGGCATATTACAATGTTGAATTTTATTACAATTAAATAATAACAAAGAAACATGACGTACGTCAACATATTTTATTTAAACAGAAAAAACGAAATTATAAATAAATGTACTGTTTGTCACAAATTAATTCGGTTAATTAATAATTACGAATTACGCGATTACGAATTTAACAATCTTTCCAAATACAGAGCTGGCTGCTAATTTATTTTGTGATTAATATGAGTTGAGTGGATTTGGGTATTATGCAGATCTTTATTATCAGACTTTAGCGTTTTAAAAGTCTTAAATCTGATTATTCTAAGAAACGATACAGACTCCGAATCTACACATCTGTATCGCGCATGCGCATCAGAAATAACATCGCTGTTTTTACAGATTTTGAGCTCTGCAGTTCTACGGAAAATAATTACTATTTTTTTGTGTTTGTGAGAGAAAGAAAGAGATAAATCCATCCATCCATTATCTTCCGCTTTATCCTCTATTAGGGTCAGTGGGGGGGGGGGGTCCCCATGCCCATCCAGGGGAGAACGTTTCGGGCGCCTGGCAGGTACACCCAGGACAGGACGCCAATCTATCACTGGACACACACTCACTCACACACACACACACACTCTATATGGGGAAATTTGGAGAATTCAATTCACCTTGATCCATGTTTTTGGACTGTGGGCGGAAACCGGAGAACCCGGCAGAAACCCACGCGGACACGGGGAGAACGTCAAAACTCCACCCAGATTGGGATTCGAACTAGGAATCCCCAGTGCCGAGAGGAGAACATGCTAATCACTAAGCCACCGTGCCGCCCAGAAAGAGATAAATATGAAATGAATATCCACCATAAGATGTTTATTATATCTCCACAGTGCCCTGGTTCCCCACCACCATCCAGGACCTGGACCGATTCGCCAATCAGATTCTGAGCTATGGATCTGAACTGGATGCTGATCACCCTGTAAGATTATGTGTGTGTGTGTGTGTGTGTGTGTGTGTGTGTGTGTGTGTGTGTGTGTGTGTGTGATAGAGAGAGGAAAAGAGAAAGAATGTGTGAGTAAACGTGTTGGCTTTTTTTTTTTATTAAATGGGCCAGAATATAAAAACCTGTTCAGTTTTAGAGAAAACTCTGCATCCTGACGCAGTCAGAGATTATTTTATTTTATTTTATTATTTTATTAAGACATCCTGGTGGTTGGAAGGTTGGAAAAGTTTTATCAGCCTTAGTGCATCTTTAAAGAAAATGATATTTCCTACCAAGTTGATCCTGCACATGTGACAATGTGTGTGTGTGTGTGTGTGTGTGTGTGTGTGTGTGTGTTGAAAAGAGAGAGATCAGAATCATTTGTAACATAGGAGAGATCAAAGAGTCAGTGGCATTACTGAAATCAAAAAGGTTCTGCAGAAACTAAAGCAAACCTGCGACATTAAAAGACCTTGGACCCTTAAACCTGTAAACATTAAGGACAGTTCAGTGAAGTGACCGATGAGTGAGTGTGTGTGTGTGTGTGTGTGTGCACACCTTTACTTTGTGCTCTCATGTGTGTGGGTGTTTTTGGAGGCTTCGTGTGTGTGTTGCTGAAAGATGCTGGCCTCGGCGCTGACGCTCCGGCCTCATTCTCTATTCTAATGAAAACAGTCTGAATTGATGTCATCACTTTAATGGAGCTCCTGTAATTATAAATAATTGCACCCCTTTTCCAGTCGCCATTAAAACCGAAATGCATTCATCATAAGCAGCAAACGCTCTACAAAGGCTTCATTTGAATATGTCTTTTATTGCTCCCGCACTGGGGACCAACAAGCGTCACCATCCAAAGACCACGGAGACGTCACACCAGTGTGGTGATGATGCTGATGCTGATGCTGATGCTCTCGGTTTGTCTATTAATTCTCCGTATCGTTTACAGGGTTTTAAAGACCAGGTCTACAGAGCCAGGAGGAAAGAATTTGCTGATATCGCTTACAACTACAAGCAGTAAGTAACAATAAAGACCAAAAGTTGTCCAGAATTCAGCTCTAGGTCTCTTCCTCCCACACAGTCATAGCGACACAAAGCTCCATCCCACCTCTGGCTCCTTCTCGTACACTCTCCTTTGTCAGCCTTTTATGGAGCTGTAGCTCTGGCTGAGGGGGTAATTACAGGGGCAGGGTACACTGCCAGTGCACATGCAGCTTTGTCACCATAATAGGGCAGCATTATTCTCATGGTTACCACAAAGCACCAGGGTAATACACCGCCTACGAGGGTAATACACATTTACATAGCCGCAGGGCTCCAAAAGCTCAAATGCAAACACATCAAGGAGTCAAAACTATATGGACAGCCTTTGGTCTTTTGGAGTTGACAGCTGGTAAAGTTTCAAGTTTCAAGTTTTATTTGTCATTTGTGCTCCATGTTGGTACATGTGCACATAGAAATTCTTGAAGTGAGGCATCAGGATATAACTCTACATATAAGACATAAAAAACGTAGAGTTTTACCAGAGCTCTCACCAGTGCAGCCATTCTGCGGCGCACCGGAACGGAACGATCAAGAGCCAACGTAAAGAGCCAAGAGCCAAGTAAACCAGAGCCATACGAGAAATGCCACACAGGCACGTGGAGAACATGCAAACAAAAGTTGCTTTTAGAGCAAATGAACTCTATTTGACCAACTTTTTAAATAAAATTCTTGGAGATGTCACAGACTTTCGTGAATAAAGTGCTGCTCTGTAATCATTTTCCTTTTGCCGGGTCCACAGTGGTCAGATCATTCCAAAGGTGGCTTACACAAAGGAGGAGAAGGCCACGTGGGGAACCGTTTTTAAGGAACTAAAGACTTTGTACCCAACCCATGCGTGTCGCGAACACAACCGCGTTTTCCCCCTGCTGGAAAAGTACTGCGGATACCGCGAGGATAACATTCCTCAGCTGGAGGACGTATCCAACTTCATGCAGTGTGAGTCACTGAGATGCAGAACATGTTTCCAACGTGCAAGTCCGTCCAGAGACGAGGTGTTGGAATGATGCACACTCATGTACTAGGTGTCTTTGCATCTTTAAGGGTTAATTGGTGCTGAAGCTGTAACCTATATGGTTCTATACATTTTAGGAGCACATATCAATCAATTCAGATTGATTAACCTTTATTAGTCTCACCATGTGGAAATTCAATCACACAGAGATCACACAGAAGTTATATAGTAGATAATAAAATTATAATAGATAATATTACTTATTATTATAATTTATTATTATAATATAATATATTCATTCATTTATTCATTCATTATCTATTCATTTATTGTAGCGGGGTGGGGGGGTTCCCCATGCCCATACAGAGGAGAACGTCTCGGGTGCTGGGCAGACACACCCAGGACAGGGCGCCAATCCATCTCTGGGCACACACTCACTTACACAGACACAGACATGCACACATACACACATATATGGGGCAATTTGGATAACTCAATTGACTTGATCCATGTTTTTGGACTGTGGGAGGAAACCGGAGAACCCGGAGGAAACCCACGCAGACATGGGGAGAACATGGAAACTCCACCCAGATGTGGATTCAAACCGGGAATCCCTAGCGCTAAGAGGCGAATGTGCTAACCACTAAGCCACCGTGCCGCCCATATAATATCATAATAATTATTATTATATTTATTATTATATTATTTATTATAAAAATAATATTAACCAATTCTAAATACATATTTTTGAAACTTTTGTTGCTCGCCCTTTCCCAGCATGCACCGGTTTCCGTCTGCGCCCCGTAGCAGGGCTTCTGTCATCCCGTGACTTTTTGGCTGGCTTGGCCTTCCGTGTTTTCCATTCCACCCAGTACATCCGGCATGGTTCCAAACCCATGTACACACCTGAGCCGTGAGTACACACACACACACACACACACACACACACACAAGTGTAGTTACAATAATTAAAGGAAAATAATCCTAACCTTGGTCACATGTTCACACGTTCTCATCATTTTTGGTCTTTATTTTAGAGTTAAAAATGTAAATAATTTTTTTTTAAATCGATATAGGGCGGTTTGAATCCCAATCTGGGTGGAGTTTCCATGTTCTCCCCGTGTCCGCGTGGGTTTCCTCCGGGTTCTCCGGTTTCCTCCCACAGTCCAAAAACATGGATCAAGGTCATTCCAAGAATTATCCAAAATGCCCCATATAGAGTGTGTGTGTGTGAGTGAGTGTGTGACCAGCAATAGATTGGTGCCCTGTCCTGGGTGTATCTGATGGGCATGGGATACCGCCCCCCCCCTGCGACCCTAGTAGAGGATAAAGCAGATGATAATGGATGGATGGATAAATCAATATATAAGTTTGAACACATAATCATGACATGTATTTCTCTGTTTTAAAATAACGCTCTCAATCTGAGTGTTATTATTACCACAAAACCTGCAGTTGATTGATTTCTTAACTCTTAACCCCCTTTACCTCATCCTTTCAAAGAAGAAGGAACTAACCAGTCTTGTTTATTCCAGAGACATCTGTCATGAGCTGCTGGGACATGTTCCTTTATTCGCTGACCCCAGTTTCGCTCAGTTCTCCCAGGTTTCATTTCCTTTCTTTTCATATAAACATCACTAAGAAGTCACTTAATTAATAAATCAGTCAGAAATCGATTAAAGCCATCTGTCTGTCTAGCAACGTATCTGGTCCTACATTTTGCATTTTGGTCATTTAGCAGATGCTTTTATTCAAAGCGACTTACAAGGTGAGCACAGGGTTCATCACAACATCCCTGGAGCAATGAGGGTTAAGGGTCTTGCTCAAGGACCCACATTGGTAACTTCAGTGGACCTGGGATTTGAACCCCCAACCTTCAGATTGATAGCACAACACCCTAACCACTGAGCTACCACGACCTCAACAGTCATCTGGTTGAACTACAACTTCAAACCTTTAGGGAAAAAAAGGTTCCTGCTGGGTTCTGCAGCTTTAAGCATCTCATCAGCAACCAGCTGTGAGGAACACGAGCACTTTTGTTTCTGTGGTACCTCCCGTGCCTCATCCTCACACTGACACAATATTTTAACAATGCACAACGTTTCCAATACACTGGATGTTGGATTTTATGGATATTAATATTTAGCAGACGCTCAACCCAAAGCGACTTACAGACTTGGGGTCAGAGTACAGGGAGGTTTAAGGGTCTTGGCTCAGGGACCCACAGTGGTACCTTCAGTGGAGCTGGGATTTAAACCCACAACCTTCAGATTGATAGCCCAACGCCCTAACCACTAAGCTACCACACCCTAAGTCTGTAGACAGATGCCACAACCTATTTTAAATATATTTTAGTGTTCGCTTAAAGTGGCACACACCAGTCTGCACCTGAAACAACCCACACTGTGTTTAAAGACTCACAAACGTATAAGTCCGGAGGGAACGGGCAGGGGTTATAGAATTAAAGATAAGCATACACGAGCCCTGGATGATGTAACATTAGACTTTAGACAAATTGGAATCAGAGAATGTAGAACGACGTCTGAACGCTGTAGTGTAATGTCTTACTAATACTGAATTAATACTGCGTGTTTAGGAAATTGGCCTCGCCTCCCTGGGTGCTCCGGACGAGTACATTGAGAAACTTGCCACAGTAAGTACAGATGACCCACAGAATTACACCCACTGAAAGTTTAAAGCATTCTGTAACATAAAGTTATGTGTAACTGCTTTTTTTTGTAGGTTTACTGGTTCACTGTGGAGTTTGGACTCTGTAAGCAAGGCCACGACATTAAGGCCTATGGAGCTGGGCTGCTGTCATCATTTGGAGAGCTGCAGGTGTGTGTGTGTGTGTGTGTGTGTGTTCTGCTTAAGTTTAAGTTTTTTTCATTTTGTAGACCCCTTTTAATTAACACATAACCACATAACCTTAAACATCCAACCATCCATTATCATCCGCTTTATCCTCTACTAGGGTTGGGGGGGGTGCTGAGAGGAGAACATGCCAATCACTAAGCCACCGTGCCGGCCACCTTAAACATTGGAATTTTAGAAAGTATATATAAAAAGCGGGCGGCATGGTGGCTTAATGGTTAGCATGTTCTCCTTTCAGCACTAGGGATTCCCGGATCGAATCCCAATCTGGGTGTAGTTTCCATGTTCTCCCCGTGTCTGCGTGGGTTTCCTCTGGGTTCTCCGGTTTCCTTCCACAGTCCAAAAACATGGATCAAGGTCAATTGAGTTCTCCAAATTGCCCCATATAGAGTGTGTGTGTCCAGTGATAGATTGGCGCCCTGTTCTGGGTGTATCTGCCCAGCGCCTGAAACTTTCTCCCCTGGATGGGCATGGGGAACCTCCTCGCGACTCTAATTGAGGATAAAGCGGAAGATAATGGATGGATATATAAAAAGGCTTCCAAATCAAAAAACATTGACAGCATTGTTGAGGGTTTGGTTTCAGTACGTTCTAACAGAACTGATCCGTTTGTTCTGCAGTACTGTCTGACGGAAAAACCAATGGTTTTGCCCTTTGAGCCAGAGAAGACCAGCGTCCAGAAATACCCCATCACCGAATTTCAGCCCATCTACTATGTGGCTGAGAGCTTTGAGGATGCCAAAGAAAAAGTCAGGTAAAGTATTAAAAAATAAAAAGTAATTCCGTATTCAGGAAACATGTGCCTCATTTTTCAGACTGACATCGGTTGTGTTCACTACACTTTAGGAAGTTTGCTCTCAAAATTCCCAGACCGTTTTCTGTGCGCTACAATCCCTATACGCAGAGCATCGAAATTCTGGACAACACCAAACAGCTGAGCAACCTGGCTGAGAGCATCAACGGTACGTAGCCTGTTTACTATCACCTTTAACTCACAGTTTAAAATAAACTGTAGTGTTAGGGGGCAGGTAACATTTTTTAAATGTAATAGTGAGACTGGGGGCTCAGGAAGTCCCCACCATACATGGAAGGTTCTTTCACACTCATCCAAGGACAGCCCACCTAAGGGTTAAATACCGAAGCAGGATCTTTTTCAGAGCTCTCTCATCAATCGTGGTTGCCCGCCATTGATTTTTCTTGTACACTTGTTTGTCTATTCAGTTTTTTTGGAACAAAACCGCCAACTTATGACCATTTCATTGGAACATAACACTAACTTATACGAAAACCATGTTTATAGGCAAGAACTGATTTGATGTCTTTATATTTCAAGCCAATCTCAAAATAAAACTTTTCCCCGGATGAACGATCTCCATTGGGTTCATTTATTGTTGTTGACCCGGAAACTGACCTGGAAGTACATCAACTTATAATAAACTTTTGCGAGATCTTGCAATAGATATAACTATTGCGAGATCTTGCAAAATTATACATCGCATTATTATTTTTTTTCTTCCATGTCCCATTAGGGGCGCCATAGATTCTAAACCAATAGAATGGGTCCAATGAAAACTTTTAAAACCATTTTCATAATAGATATTTTGTAAAATACAGCAAAATCTATTTATTTATATGGAGATACCCCATGTCATGGACACTTGTTGGACACAGGTTGCATTTATCAATTGTTGAGTTACAAAGTACTCCCAAGACCATGTGGTTATGTTCATCACAGTAGCATGACAGTTTCTCAAAGTACTGCCTGAGGGCTAAAGATCACACAATTAACCTAGTTTCTGCTCTTTGTCACGCTACCAGAGGAATCGAGGGAAGCGGGAATGTTCAAAACAAAATAGTCTTTATTGCTTGTAATACTGCGTACGGGGTAAAACCCCAAAACGAGTAACACACAGTCACTTGACGTAAGGTGATGACGTCACCGGTCAGCGGAGTCCCCTTAAAAACCGAGAAAGATGCAGTGAGGAACGCGGCGGGGCGGGCACGCAGGAGCCGGAGTTCCGACGTCTCTCACGTGTTCCCAGGTGTCGTGTCCTAGAGGAGACCAGCGGGCAAAACCGAATCACTCAGGCTCAGATGTAAGCAAAGAGTACGAGGCGCGTGCCACGTACTCTGACATAACCAGTCATAACTAAAGCCAAACCAAACCAAAACCGAAAACCTCTGCCCTGGTCTTAAATATAGGCTGCCGCTGATGTGGCGCACCTGAACCTAGTCATCAGGAGCGGTTGAACGGTGATTGGATGAAACCAAAGCAGGTGTAACAGTGGGTGTGCGTGTATGCGTGACACTCTTGGCCGTTACTGACCTTTTTGCCATGGTTTATATTACACAATAATATTAGTCAGTGCAACACTGGAAACGCCTTATTTTGTACTTTAGCCAGTTAATTAAATACTTTAAATTAAAAAAATCCTCATTACTGTTTGTATTTCTGGAGCCTAATGAAAGCTCTTTGTTCTGCTTTTCCAGGTGAAATGGAAATCCTGCGCCACGCTCTGGAAAAGATGCAATAAGAAAACCTCTCTGATGTGATGACATCCTAATAACCAAAAAGACCTAAAGTTCACATCCTAATCCAAATGTTAACTCAGATTAGGTTGAAATCCAGCATATGCTCAATAATCCTGATCCTATATCAAGCATGCCGAATGTTTATCTTACGCTTTAACATTTAATGCGAGAACGTCGGCTACGGTGCCGACGTCGATGTTGCGTTGAGGGCTCAGTAGGATCTCTGTTTGTTTTTGTTTTTTTTACATTTCTTATTCTAGTAAACTTCTAACGCAACCTGTGAACCTTTTGCCGCATATCTACTTTAATTAAAACGTATCGATTGATATACTTTATACTTTATATTACTTATATATATAAAATAAAACTGCATTTTCGGCATTATTTTTTATCTCTGCATTACGCTGCGACATAAGCCAACAGTCACGCATATAAAGTCAGGAATAAATTAAAACAATACACTTTTGTGCTAAATTGCTGCCACAAGAGCGTCGATAGTCCTGGGCTTTGGGGGTTAAAGCCCTGGGTGTTTTGTCAGTTGCCCCGGATCAATGAGAGCAGATTTCTCAGCAGCCTCTCCTCCAGCAGCGGGACCGAACCATGGGGTCACCGTCAGTTATTTGTGTTTCTAAGCTCTGTGTGTGTTTGAGGGAGACATATTTTTGCCCGTATCGGGAGTAAAGTTACCGTAATAACTGTATGTTGGCTGTAAAGAGCAGCTTCTCAGCATTCAGAAACCGTCAGAATTTTTCCAAAGGTGCAAACTGTCACAAACTTTCAATATTTCAAAGCAAACCCTTGTTAAAACTCTCATCTGCAACTGACTCGTGAAACAGTTTCATGCTTTTTTGCCGAAGCACAGCTTCGTTTATTCAAATGTTTTCAGCCAGAACCGTCATTTATTAAAACTGAATGTGCTATCGGGTGGCTTAGTAGTTAGCACTTTGCCTCTCAGCGCTAGGGATTCTCGGTTCGAATCCCCATCTGGGAGAGTTTGCATGTTCTCCCCGTGTCGGTGTGGGTTTCCGCCAGGTTCTCCGGTTTCTTCCCACAGTCTAAAAACATAAATGAAGTCAATTGAGTTCTCCAAATTGCCCCATATAGAGTGTGTCTGTGTGAGTGAGTGTGTGTCCAGCGATAGATTAGTGTCCTGTCCTGGGTGTATCTGCCCAGCGCCCGAAACATTCTCCCCTGGATGGGCATGGGGAACCCCCCCGCGACTCTAATATAGGATAAAGCGGATAATAATGAATGAATGAATGAATGAATGTGCTATCCACTGCTGACAGACATATTTCATATGTAATTTAATTTATAACTTAATATAACTAATGAATAATCAAACAAAATGAATGTAACAACAGTTTGTAAAATAGATAAATACACTCATGAGAGGGCACCTTTTAAAGAAGACAGAGGGGGGATAAGGGATCTGGGCTAAAGCCCCTGATGTTTCTAAACCCTAAAACGCCCCTGTGCTGCCATAAAGAACACCCCCACTGGACACTTTCTAAGGTTCGGATCCTTGATTCTTCTCTCAATGTTAAGATAATCAGCTCATCATAGAGATTGGAGTTCTGTTTCTATTCACACACTTTGTCAAACCTATTGAATCTGTTCCAGGACCTTGGAGAGCAGCACAAATCTCTCGGATTTTAGGACTTTGGATATGGAGGATGGCACGGTGGCTAAGTGTTTAGCATGTTCTCCTCTCAGCACTAGGGAGTCTCGGTTCGAATCCCCATCTGGGTGGAGTTTCCATGTTTTCCCCGTGTTCGCGTGGGTCTCCCCCGGGTTCTCCAGTTTCCTCCCACAGTCCAAAAACATGAATCAAGTCAATTGAATTCTCCAAATTGCCCCATATAGAGTTTGTCTGTGTGTGTGAGTGTGTGCCCAGTGATAGATTGGCGCTCTGTCCTGGGTGTATCTGCCCAGCACCCGAAATGTTCTCCCCTGGATGGGCATGGGAAACCCCCCCCCCCCCTAATGACCTTGGTAGACGATAAGGCGGAAGATAATCGATGGATGGATGTTTATCGTTCTGATATTGAATTGATGTTACTCAAAACCCTACAGAAATGTTTTCTGGTGATTCTTTTATTGTTTTATTGTTAAATTGAATTATCCAAATTGCTCCCTATAGAGTGTATCTGTGTAAGTGAGTGTGTGCCCAGCGATAGATTGGCATTATGTCCTGGCTGTATCTGCCCAGCGCCCGAGAGGTTCTCCCCTGGATGGGCATGGGGAACCCCGCTGCGACCCTAATAGAGGATAAAGTGGGAGATAATGGATGGATGGATATGGATATGGAGGATCATTCAGACTCGTAAAGACCTTAATCCTGTGTCGTAATCTCTGTTACATCAAAGCAGCCGTGTGACGCAGCTCTGCGCACCATACAGGAGTGATGGCTCTGCGGTATAAAAGCCGCCCCAGAATCCCGTCCTCTCACTCTCTACCCGTCAGGTCCAGGAGCTGAGCTGGGATCTTTATAGGGAGGAAAATGAGGACGGAGGGCGGGGTGCAGAATTTACCCTTCAGCGGCAGAAAGCAGAGCCTCATCGAAGACGCACGCCGAGACCGGGAGAAAGAAAGGGACAGGGACAGGGACAGGGACGGGGAGGCTTCATCCCCGGGGCCCTCACGCATCGAAGACAATCTGGTGTTTGAGGAGAAAAGCGGGAAAGTGACATTGCACCTGATATTTGCGCTGAAACACCAGAGAAACGCAGGTTTCTTTAAAGCCAGTAAAGTCTTTGAGGTAAGAGATGTTTCCAGAATAAACTCAGTCGTGTTCATTAACGTGGTTGTGTTGTGAGGATTATGATAAATGATGTGATGTGATGTAATGATGTGAGGGTTATGGGTAAGTGTAAAAAAAAAAAAAAAAAAAAATTAATAATCCATTTATTTATTAATCCAAAATGGTAGAACGATCTTCCCAACTCTGTCTGTAGGGCGGAATATTGGCATCTATAGAAAACAATTGAAAACACATCATTTTAAATAAAAAATAATTGAAACAAGCAAAATATTGTAAAAAAAATTAATAAATAAAACACCCCTATAATGTGTTAAATTATTTTATTCTAAATTAATTCGGGCACGGTGGCTTAGTGGTTAGCATGTCCTCTCAGCACTAGGGATTCCCGGTTCGAATCCCAATCTGGGTGGAGTTTCCATGTTCTCCCCGTGTCCGCATGGGTTTCCTCCGGGTTCTCCGGTTTCCTCCCACAGTCCAAAAACCTGAATCAAGTTAATTGAATTCTCCAAATTGCCCCATATAGAGTGTATCTGTGTGAGTGAGTGTGTGTCCAGTGATAGATTGGCGCGCTGTCCTGGGTGTATCTGCCCAGCGCCCGAAACGTTCTCCCTTGGATGGGCATGGGGAACCCCTTCCCCACCCTAATAGAGAATAAAGCGGAAGATAATGGATGGATGGATGGATTCCTGTGTTGTGATGTGAACAATTGTGCAGTTTTAGCTTAATCGGATAACGGGAAGTGGGTGAAATAGCATTTGGAAACTTTTTAAACAGCCACGGAGACAAACAGATGAAGCTAATATGGGGGTGGTAATAAAAACAGGGGTGCAGGATGGATAACGATAAGGTTTGATAATTCTACATTTACAGTTGGTCATTTAGCAGATGCTTTTATCCAAAGTGACTTACAAGTTGGGTTCATCACAACATCCCTGGAGCATTGAGGGTTAAGGGTCTTACTCAAGGACCCACACTGGTAACTTCAGTGGACCTGGGATTTGAACCCCCAACCTTCAGATTGATAGCCCAACGCCCTAACCACTGAGCTACCGCGCCCACCTGATTCTACAGTGTATCTGGGTTTTTCTATAACCGCTGACTTGTGGCATTCTTATTTGTTAGTCACTGTGACTTAAAAAAATAAAAGTGTCTGCTAAATGTAAATGTAAGTTCATTTTTAATAGAAAGATGAACTGTTGTCTAAGACGCTGTAAACAAACATTTAGTGAAACACAATATCCAGGCATCAGGATCCAGATATATTTAATCATTATTGCTTAATTTCAGACCTTTGAGGTAAAACTGCTGCACCTGGAGAGTCGACCTTGTAAAAGTAAGAAGAGCTCGTCAGATGATCTGGAGTTCCTGCTGCAGTGTGAGCTTCACAATTCCAACACCGAAATCTTCATCAACGCTCTCAGAAGAGTCGCAGATGACGTGCAAGTGCTGCAGGGTGAACGGAGTGAGCAGAGTAACATTTTTTTATTAATTACACACATCACAAATGTTTATATTCACTATAGTGTATGTATATATATATATATATATATATATATATATATATATATATATATATATATATAGCGGCACGGTGGCTTAGTGGTTGGCATGTTCTTCTCTCAGCACTAGGGATTCCCGGTTCAAATCCCAATCTGGGTGGAGTTTCCATGTTCTCCCCGTGTCCGTGTGGGTTTTCTCCGGGTTCTTCGGTTTCCTCCCACAGTCCAAAAACATGGATCAAGGTCAATTGAGTTCTCTAAATTGCCCCATATAGAGTGTGTATGTGTGAGTGAGTGTGTTCATGTCCAGTGATAGATTGGCGCCCTGTTCTGGGTGTATCTGCCCAGCGCCCGAAACGTTCTCCCCTGGATGGACATGGGGAACCCCCCCCTCCCCCGCGACCCTAATATAGGATAAAGGGAAGATGATGGATGGATATATAGTATATATTCACAATAGTTCTGTTCTGATATCAAATCCGTGTGGAGGTGATGATTAACCCAAGCTCCATAATCAGACCCAGAAGTTCTTTTATTCAACTAAATCCATTGTTTAAATCTATTGACGACGTGCAAGTGCTGCAGGGTGAACGGAGTGAGCAGAGTAACGTTTTTTAATTATTTACACATTGGAAATATCCTCAAATGTTTATATTCACTATAGTGTGTGTGTATATATATATACTAAATCCATTGCTTATAGTCCATACATCGTACATCGTGAGTCCACTGTGTACTGACCATCAGCCGTGTTCTCTTATTTTATGTCCAGTTCCCTGGTTCCCTCTAAAGATCAGTGATCTAGACAGATGTAATCATGTGATTACAAAGTATGATCCCGACCTAGACCAGGACCATCCTGTGAGTGTGCCGATCGAGACTTCTGATTAAATAACAATGAAATTAAGCATGAATAAAACCTGTGCTCATTCAGTTTGGTCTGATTTCAGGGCTTCAGTGATTCAGAGTACAGAAAACGGAGAGCTTATTTCTCTCAACTGGCTTTCAGCTATAAGCAGTAAGAGAACGTTGTTTAATCTGGGATTATTGTTATTATTCACACGCTGCCTTCATCTCATTCTTATTTTTAACACTAAAATAATATAACAGCTTTAAATATAAAGGAAAATTATGTACGATGTGTCTATGTTTTATAACAAGATAACCATTTAAACATATATAAAGATTATATTCAATTTTATAGTACAAGGCTTAGAGTACTTGAGGGACTATTAACATGATTGCAGGTAAAAATAGAAAACAGGAAGCTATAGACATGATTTTATAGACATCCATTTATCCATTATCTTTCGCTTTATCCTTTATTAGGGTCGCGGGGGGGTTCCCCATGCAATCCAGGGGAGAACGTTTCGGGCGCTGGGCAGATACACCCAGGACAGGTTGCCAATCTATCACTGGACACACACTCACACATACACACAGTCTATATGGGGCAATTTGGAGATATCAATTGACCTTGATCCATGTTTTTAGGCTGTGGGCAAACGTTCTCCCCTAGATTGGCATGGTGAACCCCCCCCCCCCCCGCCCCGTGACCCTAGTAGATTATAAGGTGGAAGATAATGGATGGAAGTTTACACTCTTCCATTTCTGTTCAGTTTGTGAGAAAATTAAAGAGATAGGCCCCATACTAACGTACTCGAACCTCATGTTTTATTGTACAGTGTACATCATGTGCAGGTTTAAACTTGCTTTTATTTTGTATTAATACGTTTTTTATTGCATGTCATAGAGGTGACCCGTTGCCGCATGTTGAATACACGCCAGAAGAGGTCGCCACTTGGTTGGTTGACCTTGTTTCTTTCTTTCTTTCTTATTCTGATGACACCAGACCAGAGACCTTGGTGTGAAGGGTTCTTGTGCCTCGTTGTTTTTTTTTGGCAGGAGGGAGGTTTACCGAACGCTGACCTCCATCTACCCGACTCATGCATGTCAGCAGTTTTTGGAGGGACTGCAGGAGCTGGAAAGAGCGTGTGGCTATGGACCGGATAAGATCCCACAGCTCAGAGAGGTGTCCAGCTTGTTGAAGGGTAACATCTTGCTGTATTGCATCAGAGTCCCAATTCGACCAAATGAACACATGCTGGCTGGGTTTTGACCCTGATTCTCTGTTTGTAGAAAAAACAGGCTTCCAGCTGCGTCCAGTTGTGGGGTTGCTGTCAGCGCGCGACTTCCTGGCGAGTCTGGCCTTCAGGGTTTTCCAGTGCACCCAGTACATTCGACATTCCTCATCACCCATGCATTCTCCTGAGCCGTATGTTCCTCTGAACATTCCTCTACATGTTCTTCTGCACGTTCCTCTGTATGTTCCTCTGATTATTCCTCTACATGTTCCACTGCACGTTACTTTGTATGTTCCACTGAACATATCTCTACATGTTCCACTGCATGTTATTCTGCACGTTCCTCTGAACATATCTCTTCATGTTCCACTGCACATTTCTCTGTATGTTCCTCCTCATTCATCTGCACATTCCTCTACAAGTTGTACTGCATGTTCCTCTGAATGTTCCTCTGCGTGTTCCTCTGCGTGTTCCTCCTCATTCCTCTGCACGATCCTCTTGCACATTCCTCTACATGTTATACTGCATGTTCCTCTGTATGTTCCTCTGAACATATCTCTACATGTTCTACTGCACGTTCCTCTATATGTTCCTCTA
>JAFMOD010000813.1:83346-96961 GCA_019802435.1 Corydoras maculifer | reverse complement strand
CCACCCCCCCCGGCTCATTGAGTTTGAGTCCGATACGCCTCGTTCTTACACCACACCGCGGCTTTGCTGCCTCTTCACAAAGAATTTCATTAACACATGGCCTGGTAGTGAAGTGGGCGGAGCCTCGCATTGTGACAGTGATTGATCGTTCTCGGGGGCTAATTATTTCATGGCATCAGAAGAGAAACACCCCGGTGATCCATCCCGGGGCGGCACGGTGGCCACTGTCGCCTCTCAGCACTAGGGATTTCCGGTTCGAATCCCCATCTGGGTGGAGTTTCCATGTTCCCCCCGTGTCTACGTGGGTTTCCTCCGGGTTCTCCGGTTTCCTCCCACAGTCCAAAAACATGGATCAAGGTCAATTGAGTTGGATTGGCACCCTGTCCTGGGTGCATCTGCATATATATATAAACCTCCCTTATTGTGTCCCTTAATAAACCAATAAGGGTGGCACGGTGGCTAAGTGGTTAGCATGTTCTCCTCTCAGCGCTGGGGATTCCCGGTTTGAATCCCAATCCAGGTGGAGTTTGCATGTTCTCCCCGTGTCCATGTGGGTTTCCTCCATGTTCTCCCGTTTCCTCCCAGAGTCCAAAAACATGGATCAAGGTCAATTGAATTCTCCAAATTGCCCCATATAGAGTGTGTCTGTGTGAGTGAGTGTGTGTCCAGTAATAGATTGGCGCCCTGTCCTGGGTGTATGTGCTCAGCGCCCCAGGATGGGCATTGGGAACCCCCCCTTCGACCCTAGTAGAGGATAAAGCAGAACATACAGATAGATGGAATAAACCAGAAGAACATGCCACTTTTTCATTTCTAGAGACTTTATTAAAGCTGGGATTAAAAAACTAAACAAAACAGAATGCCCTCTGGAGGTCCGCTGGAAATGTCCTCACATCTCCGTCATCCAGAACGAAAGCTTGCGGTCCCCACCAATCACGCACATGGGGAGGGACCTGTGCCAACTCAGTCCCGAGCCCACCACAGACGAGCCAATCATCACCGGCTGTAACGACAACATTTAGAATGAACACCGTTAGCATTTCAATAAAACCAGTTCCACGCTGGTTCTCCGTCACGGAACCGTGTACTGTACAACTGGGAAGCATTAGCGCCCCTGAAGGGTCAGCTCCTATTCGCTCGTACACACCTGAGGGTGACCGAGGTGGTGAACCAGTAACTGGCTGCTGATCTTTCCAGGGCAGCCCGTGGTGGCAAAAAGGTTCTCGTTAGCAGTGGACCACCTGAAGAGCAATGATGAGATCATTGGTGGCTTCAACGTGATGACGAGGCGAAATACGAGAAAATATCTGGACCTACCTGAAGATTCGGGCCTTATCCAAATGCACCGGTCGTTTCTCCTGGGGATAACTTTAAAAAACATAGAACCAACCGTGTTAAACAACATGGTTCCCACATTACTGAGACACAAGAACCAACAATACATCATCTACTATAGAGCTGCAGAACGAGATCATTTATTTAGGAAATCAGACTATTAGGATCTATTATTAATATCCATCCATCCATTACCTTCCACTTTATCCTCTATTTGGGTCGGGGGAGGGGGGTTGCCCATGTTCATCCAGATACACCCAGAACAGGACTTCAATCTATCGCTGGACACACTCTCACTCACACAGACACACTCTATATGGGGCAATTTAGAGAATTTAATTGACCTTGATCCATGTTTTTGGACTGTGGGAGGAAACCGGAGAACCCGGAGGAAACCCACACAGACACAGGGAGAACATGGAAACTCCACCCAGATTGGGATTCAAACCGGGAATCCCCAGCGCTGAGAGGAGAACATGCCAACCACTAAGCCACCATGCCACCCTATTATTATTATTATTATTATTATAATACATCCATTATGTTCCGCTTTATCCTCTATTAGGGTCGCGGGGGGTTCCCCATGCCCATCGAGTGAAGAACCTTTCGGGCGCTGGGCATACACCCAGGACCGGACGCCAATCTATCAGACACACTATCATTCACACAAGCACACTCTATATGAGGCAATTTGGAGAATTCAATTGACCTTGATCCATGTTTTTGGACTGTGGGAGGAAACCGGAGAACCCGGAGGAAACCCATGCGGACACGGGGAGAGCATGGAACCTCCACCCAGATTGGGATTCGAACCGGGAATCCCCAGTGCTGAGAGAAGAACATGCCAACCACTAAGCCACCGTGCCACCCTGTTATTATTATTATTATTATTATCTGTTATTGAGTGTTGGACGTGAACCCGTTCCCCTTCTTTGTACCTACCTTGATCTGGTGATGTCCCAAATGACCCAGTCACTGCCGACCACAGCGCCCACCTTGATGGTGTTGGTAAGGCACCAGTCAGCGGACATGAGGGGCATCTCTCCGCCGTCCAGGGACAGAATGGCCTGCTCGGTGACCACATTGTAGAAACGGATAGTCCCCTTTTTTTCGGCCACCATCAGCTGGAAGAAGTAACAGATTGTTAGCGGCGTCCTTTACGAGCTCGTCACTAAACATAAAGGCCCCCCGGTGCAGGGTCCGTCAGTCACCATCTCCAAGCGCTCACCTTAAAGACGTCGTCAGGGTGCCAGCACACACTCACACCTGGAGACCACAGACGGAACAGTATGGTTTCATTTCCATCCAGATCCCAAACTCTGCAAACACCGCACACAAGACCTTTAATATAAATCCATTCATTATCTTCCACTTTATCCTCTATTAGGGTCGCGGGGGGGGTTCCCCATGCCCATCCAGGGGAGAACGTCTCGGGCACTGGGCAGATACACCCAGGACAGGACTCCAATCTATCACTGGACACACACTCTATATGGGGCAATTTAGAGATCTCAATTGACTTAATCCATGTTTTTTCGGAAGAAACCGGAGAACCCGGAGGAAACCCATGCGGACACGGGGAGAACATGGAAACTCCACCCAGATTGGGAGGAATCCCTAGTGCTGAGAGGAGAACATGCCAACCACTAAGCCACCGTGCCGCCTAATATAAATCCTTAACATAAAAATTTTTTGATGGAAAATCAGGGGTCGTGGGTTTGGGGTCAAGGAACCAGCCTTGCGACCGGAAGGTTCCCGGTTTGATTCCCGTTGCCACCAAGTACTTTAGCTGGAGTGCCCTTGGGCAAGGCATCTAACCCCAATTGATCCCATATACAGTGCTGCCCCCTGCTCCGGGTATGTGTGCTCACTGTGCAAGCGAAATAGAAAAGAAAAAAAAATCGATCCCTTAACTATATCAGTGTTGTCATTGCATAGTGTGTCCACCAGAGGGCAAAGTGCTGCCCCCAAACGCCACACAATGTTTTCCTAAAAACTTTAATGGTTCCGTATTCTTACGTTTGGCAAGTAATGTCTTGTATCTTAATCTGAAAGGCTAACTGCATCAATGTGGAGCAGCTCACACCCGATATCCCCGACCATCAGTGCTCGATCCAAGTCACATGATTAAGTCTTCATACGTAAGCAACTACTAACACGCTGACTTAAACGTCCCACTAATTACCTCGAAAGAAAAAATGTGTGTGTGTGTGTGTGTGTGTGTGTGTGTGTTTACGGGCGGCACGGTGGCTTAGTGATTGGCATGTTCTCCTCTCAGCGCTAGGGATTCCCGGTTCGAATCTGGGTGGAGTTTCCATGTTCTCCCCGTGTCCGCGTGGGTGGGTTACCTCCGGGTTCTCCGGTTTCCTCCCACAGTCCAAAAACATGGATCAAGGTCAATTGCGTTCTCCAAATTGAGTGTATAGAGTGTGTGTGTTTGTGTGAGTGTGTCCAGTGATAGATTGGCGCCCTGTCCTGGGTGTATCTGCCCAGCGCCCGAAACGTTCTCCGCTGGATGGGCATGGGGAAACCCCCCACAGCGACCCTAATAGAGGATAAAGCGGAAGATAATGGATAAATGGATGTGTGTGTTTACATTGTCTGGTTACGGAGTTATGACATCACACTTTGCAGCTATCTGTTCAATAACCCTGATTATCGGTTGCTTTTCATTGGACGCTGCGGATGCTTCCTGAGGAACTGGGTGTTTTATCAGGTGCGTTATGTTCACCCACAGAACTGCGCCACCTGTCGGATACGGCATGTGAGCGCTACCCTTTCCGCTGCCAATGCAAACAACAGCGGCTGTTTCTCGAGACTAATTCTGAGCGCCTCCCAATCCGGAGTGGAGGAAATGTGCAGCGAGGGGCTCTTTCTTTAATCAAAATAACACCAATACTTCACGGCGGTCCCAAACTACGCCCACACAGGCGCTGATGAACCGAGCAGAGCGATTCTAAAATGACGGCGCAACCAAGTGGCCACGTGAGAGAACCCTAAATCCACTCACTGTAGACACCACATCGGGGGACCTCTGCGCCGGACCCTCGTGTTCTCACGGTCAATTAGGCACCACCCACTTTTACGGAATACAAACCAGACAAATTTAAATTTGAAAAAATAGTCTTCATAGTGTACATACAAACGCAAGGTACATTTAAGAGCTAGTTTTAAGAAAAAAACTTTTCTTTTTTTTTCGGAGGCCTCCAAACATCACCATAAATTTTAAGAGAAGGGTAACTGTCTAACAAATGGCCTACTATGGTTGCCATGGTAGTGAAAAGGCTGTGTGCGTCTGATGCATGCCTCTCTAGGCATCTCTCTTATCTTCTACTTAATCCTCTACTAGGGTCGTGGGGGGGTCCCCATGCCCATCCAGGGGAGAACATTTCGGGCGCCGAGCAGATACACCCAGGACAGGATGCCAATCTATCACTGGACACACACTCACACAGACACTCTATATGGGGCAATTTGGAGAACTCAATCGTATACAAAATATGATGTATTATATAGGGGCAATTACAAGCAGTCAATTCATCTTGAATGTTTTTGGACTATAGGAGCAAAGCGGAGAACCCTTGCAAGTTACATAAAGATGAAACATCAGAGACAGAGGGTGATCTGTTGCTGCTCAGTGTCTGTTATTCTGTAGAAGCTGCACACAGGATGAAGGTGGAGGGAGCGTTTTGATTGGAGGACGATTCTCTGTCCAGCAGCACCACTGCAGCCGTCACTGCGATGTTGAGGGGGTGTCGTTATTCCATCCATCCATTATCTTCTGTTTTATCCTCTACTAGGTTCGTGGGGAGGTTTCCCATGTTCATCCAGGGGAGAACGTCTCGGCTGGGCAAATACACCCAGGACAGGGGGCAATCCATCACTGGACACACACTCACTCATACACAATCTATATGGGGCAATTTGGAGAACTCAATTGACCTTGATCCTTGTTTTTGGACTGCGGGAGGAAACCGGAGAACCCGGAGGAAACCCACATGGACACGGGGAGGACATGGAAACTCCACCCAGATGGGGATTCGAACCAGGAATCCCTAGCACTGTGAGGAGAACATGCTAAACCACTAAGCCACCGTGCCGCCCACACACATGCATCATATAGGGGCAATTAAAAGCAGCCAATTTATCTTGAACCCATGTTTTTGGACTGCGGGAGGAAACCGGAGAACCCGGAGAAAACCCACGTAGACACAGAGAGAACATGCAAACTCCACCCAGATTGGGATTCGAACCGGGAATCCCTAGTGCTGAGAGGAGAACATGCCAACCACTCAGCCACTGTGCTGCCCAGTGTCGTTATTATATTCCATTATATTCTGTTCTGCAGTACAGATTTGTATTTTGTGGTATTTGTAGTGTTCAGGTTTTAACCCATGACTTCATCCCGCGCTTCTCAAGTCGCCGGGTTCCGTGTCGATGATGTACGACGTGGTTTTCCTCGTCTCGGTGTTCGGCAGCACCGCTGATCCCCGTCTCGTTAGTGTGCCGTGACCGTTCAGCGTTATCTGATGACGTCGGAGCGGCACCGGCGGCGCTTTGTTCTCGTCGTTAACCCCCGCCCTCCGCAGTTCACCATCGGTTCATCGGCGGTTGTGGCCGGCGGTTTCTGGTGTTGCGTGCAATTGATCTTTCTTGCTTGGCGAGTGTGCTGAATGGAAACGCTGCAGCCAATCCTTCAGTGTCGTGGTTTGAAATCTAACTCGCGCTCGTCCGACTGGATTGTTTGTTCAGGACGGGAAACCCAAAGATGCTGAGTCGAGATGTTATCTCAGTAGTCGCATTTCCTTACCCTACTGCTGCCCTTTAGTACTTATACATTCTAAGTGTGTGTGTGAGAGCTGCTTAATAGTCCATCCATCCATTATGGACTTCCGCTTTATCCTATATATTAGGGTTGCGGTGGGGTTCCCCATGCCCATCCAGGGGAGAACGTTTCGGGCGCTGGGCAGATACACCCAGGACAGGGCGCCAATCTATCACTGGACACACACTCACTCATACAGACACAGTGTACACACTCTATATAGGGCAATTTGGAGAACTCAATTGACTTGATCTATGTTTTTGGACTGTGGGATGAAACTGGAGAACCCGGAAACCCACGCGGACACGGGGAGAACATGGAAACTCCACCCAGATGGGCTCCACCCAGATTCGAACCGGGAATCCCTATCGCTGAGCGCGAACGTGCTAACCACTGTTTAATTTTGTTTTTACTAGTTAATAGAAGGGCGGCACGGTGGCTTAGTGGTTGGCATGTTCTCCTCTCAGCACTGGGGATTCCCGGTTCGAATCCCTATCTGGGTGGAGTTTCAATGTTCTCCCCGTGGTCCGCGTGGGTTTCGTCCGGGTTCTCCGGTTTCCTCCCACAGTCCAAAAACATGGTTCAAGGTCAACTGTATTCTCCAAATTGAGTGTGTTTGTGTGAGTGAGTGTGTGCCCATTGATAGATTGGTGTCCTGTCCTGGGTGTATCTGTGTATCTATCATGGATGGAGAGTTAATAGAACTGTAACCAACTTTGACGGGTGAGCTCAACAACCAGATGTGGATTCAGAGAGGTCTGTAATGATTCCTCCTTATTCAGCATCAGCATCACTCTATATGGGGCAATTTGGAGAATTCAACTGACCTTGATCCATGTTTCTGGACTGTGGGAGGAAACCGGAGAACCCGGAGGAAACCCACGCGGACATGGGGAGAACATGGAAACTCCATGAATTCCCTAGCGCTGAGAGAAGAACATGCCAACTACTAAGCCACCGTACCAACTGTGTGTGTGTGTGTGTATATATATATATATATATATATATATATATATATATATATATATATATGTATATCGTCTGCTTTATCCTATATTAGGGTCCCCCATGCCCATCCAGGGGAGAACGTTTCGGGCGCTGGGCAAATACACTCAGGGCAGGACGCCAATCTATCACTGAACACACTCACTTACACACACGCACTATATATGGGGCAATTTGGAAAATTCAATTGACCTTGATCCATGTTTTTGGACTGTGGGAGGAAACCTGGAGAACCCGGAGGAAACCCACGCAGACACGGGGAGAACATGGAAACTCCACCCAGATTGGGATTTGAATCGGGAATCCGTAGCGCTGAGAGGAGAACATGCCAACCACTAAGCCACCATGCCGCCCTTTCGATCGAACCCTTAATCCTAAACCCTTTTGATCTGTGTCCGTATCTGTTTTTCGGTCTTCTTTTCCTCTTACCCACTCCCTCTCTAGTCCTCGTTTGCCCCTCGCCCCACGCCCACGCTCTCTTCCTCCCGCACCCTGTGTTTTCTCCTGGTGACAGAGTTGAACTGATTCTGCAGATGGAGCGCCGCGCTGTTTTCTCTGGCCTGGCGGAAGGCTGGGCGAGCGGCGTGGACGTCTCCTCCGGCAGGCCTCCTCTCTCGCGCCTTCACTTTCCCACACTAGAGTTCCCGCAGCACATCAAAAAAAAAAAAAAAAAAGAAGAGTGCAGCTCCGTTCCCATGCCCTTCAAGAGTTCAGAAAAACCTGCTGACGCATCCACCGGCGTCAGCACGAATTACGTCGTGCCCTTGATCAGACGGCGTGTGCAGAATCAGAAACGCGCACCTCGCCGTGGAGGAAGGAGGCGCCAGAGATCTGAGACCCCGTCCCCGGATGGCATTGCGACGGCGGGGTAAAGGTCTTTCATACAAAACCGCCCGCCGCGGAACCCCCAAAAGCCCAGGTGTGCGCAGGGACCCGGGTTTCTGGCTTTTCATCCCGCCAACGTCCGCAGGCCGGCCCCCCCCCCCCCCCCCCCCCCCCCCCCCCCCCCCCCCCCCCCCCCCCCCCCCCCCCCCCCCCCCCCCCCCCCCCCCCCCCCCCCCCCCCCCCCCCCCCCACGTGCTTCCAAATTAAACTTCAAACCCAGCACACGGGCCAAACATATGCACCAGCCCCCGTGAATTATTTAAGTCGGAATACTTTACTGCTACAGACTCGTAATGATGGGCAGCACGGTGGCTTAGTGGTTAGCACGTTCTCCTCTCAGCACTAGGGATTCCCGGTTCGAATCCCTATCTGGGCGGAGTTTCCATGTTCTCTATCGTGTCCGTCTGGGTTTTCTCTGGGTTCTCCGGTTTCCATCCACAGTCCAAAAACTTGGATCAAGTCAATTGAGTTCTTCAAATTGCCCCATATAGAGTGTTTGTGTGTGAGTGTGTGCCCAGTGATGGATTGCCCCCCTGTCCTGGGTGTATCTGCCCAGTGCCGAGACGTTCTCCCCTGGATGGGCATGGGGAACACCCCTGCGACCTTAATATAGGAAAAATCATAAGATAATGGATGGATGGACTCGTAATGAAGCACTGACATCAACTCGTTCTTATCCTGATCCTCTGGGAGGACTGATCTCACATCAGTTATGAAGATTTTCCATATATAGCTATTTTTCATTTTCATTCAGTTTCCATGTTCTCCCCGTGTCCGCGTGGGTTTCCTCCGGGTTCTCCGGTTTCCTCCCACAGTCCAAAAACATTGATCAAGGTGAACAGAATTCTCCAAATTGTACATATAGAGTGTGTTTGTGTGTCCAGTGATAGATTGGCGCCCTGTCCTGGGTGTATCTGCCCAGCGCCCGAAACGTTTTCCCCTGGATGGGCATGGGGAACCCCTCCCTCCCTCCCCCCACAACCCTAATAGAGGATAAAGCGGAGGATAATGGTTAGATGGATAACAAAATGCTTGTCTTGGGTTTTGATGATATAAATAACACAATTTATCCTAATTTCTATTTTGGACCTTCTTTCCTCACCCACTCTTTCCGTCTGTGAGTCTGTCTTGTACCAATCTTTGGACTTCTAATTTGACCCACTTATTACCCAGTCTACTTGAAATTTTGCGTGCATACTAATGGCACCCAACAACTGATGTTAACTTAAAATGTAAACGTGAAAGTATTAACTCCATCCATCCATTATCTTCTGCATTATCCTCTACTAGGGACGCGGGGGCGGTTCCCCATGCCCATCCAGGGGAGAACGTTTCGGGCACTGGGCTGATACACCCAGGACAGGGCGCCAATCTATCGCTGGGCACGAAATCATTAATTAATTAAGTAATTTTATAAGAGGAAAAATATTCCCTATTTAGTAGTCGAGAAAAGGAACTTTTTTTATGGTCACTTTAGGTTCGCCGGTTTACACTTCTGCTGCTATAAAATAATGTGGAAAGCCCTTTTGCAGCTGCAGAGATGCTGAACTCGATGGGAAGACCGTCGGCTCAGAACCCAAAAGCTTCAGTGAAGCAGAGTTCTTTTGAAGAACTTCATCCACCTTGAAGCTATTAGAGCTTCCTGGATTGTGGCTTAGCGGAGGGGGGGGTGCCGAAGGGCACGGCGGCGTTCAGGTGTGTCGTTTTCACTTCTCTGACGTAAAAGGGAAGCCCCGAGCCTCTCAGAGCCCTTGCTTAAGTTACCCCGGGCTGCCGGGAAACCGCACTCCACCTCAGGGTTGCGATTGATTTGAGGCGCTTGTTAAGCATCAGCGCCGGAGAGGAGGGGGGGGATCGGGCCGCTGATTGGATTTCCACGTTTAACCAATTACTAAAGGAAACGGGGGTTCGCACTTACGCAGAGCAGCAGTGTTGTGCTAAGGGTCCGGTTACGCGCTGGGAAGCCAGCTCCAGTCTTTCTGGACCATTAACACAGAACAGAAGACAATAGAGCGTACACACACACACACACACACACACACACACACACACACACACACACACACGAGTTTTCAACTGACCTGCAAGTGTGATCATCACTGACCGATGCTATTCGCTTTCCTTCCGTAGGCTCGAATACGACTTGATTGATGTAGCTGGTGTGTCCCTCCATCTCCTAGGAAACCCAAGAAACAGGAAACTCAGACAGGTACGGAGAGACGGTTCTGTATGGCTGTCCTCTTACACCTGTACAGTCCATGCACCCCTCACGTGTCTAACCGAATATGTTGTGATGTCACAACACCCTTTTATTTTACACAACAGGACATTTTGCTAGCAGAGGTGGTTCAGTTCATCCATCCATTCATCATCTTCCGCTTTATCCTCTATTAGGGTCGCGGGGCAGTTCCCCATGCCCATCCAGGGGAGAACGTCTCGGGCGCTGGGCAGATACTCTGTGGACAGGATGCCGATCTATCACTGGACACACACTCACTCACACAAACACACTCTATATGGGGCAATTTTGGAGAATTCAATTCACCTTGATCCATGTTTTTAGACTGTGGGAGGAGCCCCGTAGAGCTTTAATAGTAAAAGATGTATTTAGTGGCGGCACGGTGCCTTAGTGGTTGGCATGTTCTCCTCTCAGCACTGGGGATTCCCGGTTCAAATCCCAATCTGGGTTCAGTGTTCTCATCGTGTCTGCGTGGGTTTCCTTTCACAGTCCAAGAACATGGATTCAAGGTCAATTGAATTCTCCAAATTGCCCCATAAAGAGTGTGTTTGTGTGATTGAGTGTGTGCCCAGATTGGCGTCCTGTCCTTGGTGTATCTGCCCAGCGCCCGAAACGTTCTCCCCTGGATGGGCATGGGGAACCCCGCCCCACAACTCTAATACTGGATAAATCGGAAGGAAATATATATTTTATATATATATATATATATATATATATATATATATATATATATATATATATATATATATATATATATTTTTTTTTTTTACCTTTATGTCATGCTTATTCTGTAGATCTGAAGTTATGAGCCTCAACTTCCTGTCAGGTGCCGCAGTGCAAAGTCTGTATCGGAAACCATATAATCGTGATTATTTCATAGACAATAATCAAACAATGAAAATCTGTAATCTCATCCATGCTTCTGAGGGTGTCGTCTCATCCCTCTTACAGCGTGGAGTCTTACATTTTTTTTAACAGTAAAAAAAAAAAATTTAACAGTATTGATTGATCTGTTGAGCGTTGGTGATCATGCAAAAAGTTAAAAAAGCAGCAGGACTGCGGTTAAAGATTTACACAGTACATTGTGAAAATCAAAGTAAAAAAAAAAAAAAAAAAGATGTCCCTTAAAGCACATACGTATATCCTTTTAAAAGAAAACTAAGTTTTCTCTTCAAGGTCAAAGCGAACAGACAGGGGCGCTGCAGGTTTTATTCCGGCCGAATTCAGCCACCTGGTTCAAACCTATTTTGCTCATGAATGTTGCCGTGACGATTTTTACGTTTCTCTTATGATAAATGATTTGTAGGATTTTTAATCATGATTAATTGCAAAATGATATATCGTCTCGTCCCTAATTAGTATCATGTGAACATGGGGCTGAGTGATATATTCATCCATCCATTATCTTCCGCTTTATCCTCTATTGGGGTCGCACGGGGGGGGGGGCATTTCGGGCGCTGAGCAGATACACCCGGGACAGGGTGCCAATCCATTGCTGGGCACATACTCACTCACACAGACACACACACTCTATATGGGGCAATTGGGAGTATTCAGTTGACCTTGATCCATGTTTTTTGACTGTGGGAGGAAACCGGAGAACCTTATGGAAACCCACGCGGAAAACATGGAAACTCCACCCAGATTGGGACTCAAACCGGGAATCCCTAGCGCTGAGAGGAGAACATGCCAATCACTAAGCCACCATGTTTATCCTGATTAAATGTGTCACAATATAAGTTAATATAAGTTTTAATAGATTTTGTGAAGCACTGTGTAAAATAATAAACAATAACTGTTTTTTTTTTTTTCTTTTTTAGACTGTAAAACATCACACCAGCCACCCACATGTCCTCCCTCACCACATCCATAAGCCTCCATGCATGGCCTGCCCCTCCTGCTCCTGCCTGATGGCTTCATCCTCAGCATCCTTGCTCTGCACATGTCCTCACCACCCCAACATCTTTCCCTCTAATGTCCTTCAGCTCCCTCTCCTGTATTCTGGTCAGAGACACTGTCTAATCCATAAATATAATAATAATAAATATATAATAATAAATAATAATAAATATAATAATAATAATAATAAATATAATCCACTGTACGGTACAAATTGTTTTTAAGGAGCTACTTCTGCTTTAAACAGAAGACGAGACCATCACGACCAGGTGAACGTCCCGGTCCTCACGTCAAAGTTACAGTAGAAACAGCTGGCTTTGGTTTCTGACCTGCACTCTACACTCTGCTGCCGAAGTCCGTCTGCCGTGCGACGTTCCTCACGTCTGTTACAGTTTACATTTGAAGTACCTGATAATCTGGGGCAGTTTGTCCAGCCTGGACTCCGGACTCCACGCGAGTGCGTCCACACGAACCCCGTGTGAGAAGATTCGCAGAATGCTGAACTTTATCCCGTCCACGTCCACGTCCTCCTCCTGCTCCGGCATCAGCAGAGAGCAGAAGCTTCGTTGTCGTCACAGTAACGGTTCATATAAACCTTCTACACTATGTGGACAAAAGTACTGGGACACTTACAGGAGCTTTATGAGCTGTTCTCGAAATTAAATTGAATCCCCCCCCCTTAAGAGGATTTGTGTTGGACTCCATCTCTAGTTTATCTTAAAGCGTTTGGGTGGAGTCGAGGTCAGGGTTCTTGCTGGAACATAAAAGAGGCCTTCCCCAAACTGTTTCTATGAAGTGAAATTATGTTCCAGAATATAAGGCTGGAGGCAGCACGATGGCTTAGTGGTTAGCATGTTCTCCTCTCAGCACTGGGGATCCCCAGTTCGAATCCCTATCTGGTTGGAGTTTGCATGTTCTCCGTGTCCGTGTGGGTTTTTTCCGGGTTCTTCGGTTTCCTCCCACAGTCCAAAAAACATGGATCAAGGTCAACTGAATTCTACAAATTGCCCCATATGTGTGTGCTTAAGTGAGTGAGTGTGAGGCCAGTGATAGATTGGCGCCCTGTCCTGGGTGTATCTGCCCAGCGCCCGAAACGTTCTCCTCTGGATGGGCATGGGGAACCCCACCGCGACCCTAATAGACAATAAAGCGGAAGATAATGGATGGATGGAATATAAGGCGAAGTCTAAGCTTTAAACACCTGTGGCAATGGGGCCGAATTAAATAAACTCTAAAATAAGTGACCTGTGTGTCCCAGGACCTCTGACTATATAATAAATTCCACCTCTCCAATAGAGTGACAGGGGAAGGTGTATGTTCTAATAATGTCCTATTTGTCCCACTTTTATTAAACTACACATTGCAAAAGTTAGAAACCTCACCTTAAATCTGCACATGCCCACCACCAGGCGCTGGGATCCCCCGTA
>JAFMOD010000813.1:22588-59453 GCA_019802435.1 Corydoras maculifer | reverse complement strand
CGAGGCCCGGTCCAGCGTGCGGGTGTCATTTATAACCTTCTCGCATGCTTTATGGAGCTTTCACACACAGACGTGAGAGTTCCAGCTCCCTCTGACGTCGTAACGCTGGAGCCGGGCCCGCTCCATTGCTCAGTCCCTGCAAACCAGGCCCTGCTCTGGGACTGGTACTTAAGATCAACCTTTTACATGATTTCTGTGTTTATAAAAGCTGGCTGGTTCCACACTCGCTGTAAAAAAAAAACAATAATAATAAGAGCAAACCCACACGAGTGTGTGACGCTGGTTCAGAGTGTTTACAGGATCCTCTGTAGCAGGGGTTCCTAAAGTGGGATTTAGTGTACCATCCATCCATTATCTTCTGCTTTATCCTCTATTAGGGTCGTGGGGGGGGGGGGCATGCTTATCCAGGGTAGAACGTTTCGGGCGCTGGGCAGATACACCCAGGACAGGACACCAATTTATCACTGGACACACACTCACTCACACATGCTCTATATGGGGCAATTTGAGGAACTCAATTTACTTGATCCATGTTTTTGGACTGTGGGAAACTGGACAACCCGGAGGAAACCCACGCGGCCATGGGGAGAACATGGAAACTCCACCCATATGGGGATTCGAACCGGGAATCCCTAGCGCTGAGTGGCGAACGTGCTAAACGCTAAGCCACTGTGCTGCCCCCACCCCACCGTTATTTCATTATTCCCTTTAGAAAGTCTTGCAAATGAAGCTTCATCTAAACCTTTTTGACACACAGTGCCCCATGAGGAGCTCCTGCTTACCTTATATAGGTTTGGTATTTTGTATTACACAAATGTAAATGTAGTGTTTTTTTTTTTACTTCTGTTTTATGTTCTAGCGGAGACCAACTCCCGCCCCCCTGTCCTCAGCGGTGCTCTGTTACAGAGGTGTAGCAACAGCCATCATCAGGGTGGTGCTCGTCAGCAAGGCCCCAGTAAACCCTCCAAAAGGAAGCTAACGAACCGGGACCATGCGGAAAAAGCAGACGACGAGAACCAGCCACCCCAAAAACGGCCCTCTAACAAAGCGAACCCGGCGAGGGGCAAGAGGGGCAACGCTGCCCCCAACAAGAAGCTTCTCGCAGGCCAGGGCAAGCTCACCAGCTTCTTCCGGCTGTAGTGCAACGGACTCCCCCCTCCGACGTCCAGGTCTCCGATTCGGAACCTTTCATGAAATATTTTAGAACGTTTGGATGACTTATGTCGTGAATTTCATGTCAATCATGAACCGACAACATCGTTCAGGATTTAATAAAGTTTTTATTCGCTGTACAGGACAGACTCGTTTGTTCTCGTAACTTTAACAGAACGCCTCAGAGCGTCGGGTCGCAGCGCTGTTCCCGGATAAGGTGAATCGTGGCGCCTCCAGTCGTCTGCTTTAAGCTTGCCAGCAGGGGCGGTAGACTCTTCCGATCATGCACCGGAGAACTACAAAGAAGCAACTGATTAACAGACTAATTGATCCAAAAAGTAATTTAAAAATAATAGAGGTCAAGATTTCAGGGCTTGGCTTTTATAGTAAAGCCTCATGCACCCATTAGAGGGCGCCAAAGCGGACAGCTTCATATATTGTATTTGGTTTTACATTGTCAACCCAACTCTTCTGTTTATCGGGTATTGTGACTGACACCAAGTTCCCCTGTGTGTACATCCCTAATTATTTTCTTTAAAACTGTTTCCATTGGGGGCGACCCAGTAAAGATGCCTCACGCCAGATGCCCTTTTCAATGCAAACGTTTTTGCATTGGGACCAATACATCACTCAAGTTCTACCCGTCTGTCTTTAAATGTGGGTGGTCATGCACCTCTATACGGAAAGAACCCGTGTTCTCCCCACGGGGAACCGACCCCGAGTTGCTGTGCAGTAGTGGCACTAGGCGCCACCCCTGAGATGTATTGGAACACCCTCACGTTTATACATCTCCCACACATTTGCTCATATACTGAAATTGGTCTACTTTCCGTTCCTCTGTACTATGGCGTCTGTTCTATCGGTTAAACATTGAAGGAACCTACGATTGTTCTCCAGGTCTCTCCTGCCCGCGACCTCATCCTCGTTCTGCCGCTTGACCGGCGCCACGGCGAGGCCGTGGTCCAGTCTCCACGACGCTGCTGCCACTCGGGGGTAAGCGGGGCCTGCGTCGCTCCCGTAGATGCCCTTCGATCCCAGAGCCTGTTTGAAAAGACGACGGATGTTAAAGCACGTCCCGGAGAACCCTACGTTCCCTCCTTCATAAACCCGCGACCTCCCATCCCTCCCACGGGGTGTGGAGCACGGAAGCAGCCCGGGATCGCCCTTTCCAAACTCCACCTGGAGATGTTTAAAGTTAATTTGAGCGGCGCACACCCAAACGCCCAAGTGTTCTGATACGCAGTATTGTGTATGGAACCCCACATGGAAGAAGTGCATCAGACTTTCCCATGCTTCACTCTCTCTCTCGCCCTCTCTCTCTCTTTTTACAGGATCACAGTGACTCTTTATATTCGCAGCCATGCTTTTTTTTTTTTTTAATCCCATGTGGTCTCAACTTCGCCCTCCGATTGTTCCTTTAAATTGCGGCCGTAACTGTTTCAACATGACGACGGTCCGACATTTCCACAGTCAAACTTTTTCCGAGCTGATGTTCTGATCTCCCCAATCGGCTGAACGCCCGGTGACCTGCGAGGGTGTTTTCGAAAATCTTTTAAACCATACTGTACCGTGCCTGAGGGCGGGATCTCCAACTTGCTGGACGACGTCGGCTCACCTGTCTTAAGAGGAGATCCATCCATCCATTATCTTACACTTTATCCTCTACTAGATTCGCACGGGGGTTCCCCATGCCCATCCAGAGGAGAACGTTTCGGGCGCTAGGTAGATACACCCAGGACAGGGGGGCAATCTATCGCTGGGCACACACTCACTCACTCACTCACTCACACACACTATATGAGGCAATTTGGAGAATTCAATTGACTTGATCCATGTATTCGGACTGTGGAAGGAAACCGGAGAACCCAGAGGAAACCCACACTGAGAGGAGAACATGCCAACCATTAAGTCACCGTGCCGCCCTCAAGAGGAGAACCGTTCTGTAAAATAAAGGACAGACCAGGGGAACCCTCGTCCTTGGCACGCTCTAGGATTTTCTCAAAATAACATTGTTTCCAAAGGGGCTGAACTGCCGACTCGTGGCTTTAACAGGAAAGATAATTGTTTTTTTATGCAGCTCTAAAAATCTCGAGTGCAGAACCAAACTTTCTACTTCAAGTCCAATTACAAGCTGCTGCGTTCTGAAGCTATTGATTTGATTTCATTTTTCGGATCAATTAATGGTGCAGAAATGCGGGTATTGATCTAAACATTGGTTCAACACTTTTATATTGTTGGATACTTCCAGACTCTGGTTCACGTTGCAGTGCATGGTTGCCCCATAGGGTTCCATTGTGTGTTCTGTGTGTAGTGGACCAAAAAGATCCATGTTACAAATTAACAAGTCTCAGATCAGGCACAAATTATTATTATTATTTTTTTAAAGTAAATCTTTAATGAGGAAATATTATTTTTTTAATGTTAAAAGCAGGGCGGCACGGTGGCTTAGTGGTTAGCACGTTCGCCTCTCAGCACTAGGGATTCCCAGTTCGAATCCCCATCTGGGTGGAGTTTCCATGTTCTCCCCGTGTCTGCGTGGGTTTCCTTCCGGTTCTCCGGTTTCCTCCCACAGTCCAAAAACATGGATCAAGTCGATTGAGTTCTCCAAATTGCCCCATATAGAGTGTGTTTGTGTAAGTGAATGTGTGCCCAGTGAAAGATTGCCCCCCTTTTCTTGGTGTATCTGCCCAGCGCCCGAAACGTTCTCCCCTGGATGGGCATGGGAAACCCCACCGCGACCCTAATAGAGGATAAAGCTGAAGATAATGGATGGATGGATGTTTTAAAGGAAATTAATTGAATTAGTTCTTCTACGTACTGAGATGATGAAAATGCGTTTGGTTCCATCTCCCTCCTCCAGCCTCCCTTCTATGACGGGGAAGCGTCTGGAGGAGACGACGGCAGGTGCTGCTGCATCCATCACGTCTCCTCCTTGCACCCAGTTTAGACCATCTCTGTCGCTTTGATTTTCAGCTCCGGCGCCGCCGGGCAACGCTACGAGCGCGGAACGAACCGATGAGCCGACGAGAAGAACGAGGGCGAGGGCCAGAGCGGACGCCGTGATCATGATGAGCAGCGAGCGGTGTGTCGGCGGAGATGGCGTCAAGGTTTCAGTCTTCATCCACCTTCATGAATCCATCAGCATCTTTTATAGGGACCAGACTGCGGATGGGTTAATCCCTCCATTCAGATGATGCGACCCGCTCACCTCGAGGGATCTGACTGATGGTACAGATGAGGGATGATATTTTTGGAGAACATCTCCCAGCTTCACTGAATGGTGGATTATATCTTTAAATTGAATGTGGATGAAACTGCAGCTCCGGTCACTCCTTTTAAACCGAATTCTTTTGTTCTCCGACACCGGAAGCTCTCTGGTCTCACAGTGGGGCTCGGAGGTCCGGTACCGAGGTCAGGAAGTAAATCAGAACCCAGTGACGAAACAATAATCCCACACTGTGAACTAAATTAGACTCCGTGTCAGAAGATCCTCTGCTCTGGGTCGTGTACCATCTCTATAAACCAAACTGACCTCAAGTAAAATTTCTACAAAAACTATGTGGACACTCTATGTTTTTTTAATCTCTTCTTCTTTTTGGCTGTTTCTTTTAGGGGGTGCCACAAATTTGACTTGGCACCGCTGGAAAGCCTTTCCCAGTGCCGACCACTGTACCCCTCAGCGTGTCTTTGGCGTTGGAGGAATCCTTACGCCATCAAGGGAAGGACCTGCAATCACACCAATGGGAATCGAACCTGGGACCTTCCAACCGTGAGTCAGACATGTTGCCCGCTGTGTCACCGTACGACCTTATAAATTCCCTTTTCTAATATTCCATCCATTATCTTCTGCTTTATCCTCTACTAGGGTTGCGGAGGGGTTCCCCATGCCCATCCGGGGAGAACATCTCGGGCGCTGGGCAGATATACCCAGGACAGGATGCCAATCTATCGCTGGGCACACTCACTCACACAGACACTCTATATGGGGCATTTTGGCTAATTCAATCTGACATTGATCTATGTTTTTGGACTGTGGGAGGAAACCGTAGAACCCGAAGGAAACCCACGCGGACACGGGGAGAACATGCAAACTCCACCCAGAGTGGGATTCGAACCGGAAATCCCTAGTGCTGAGAGGAGAACATGCCAACCACTAAGCCACCATGCTGCCCTCCATGAGGTTCATCCATCAATCTATTATCTTCCGCTTTATACTCTGCTAGGGCCGCGGGGGGGGGTTCCCTATTCCCATCCAGGGGAGAATATTTCGGGCGCGGGGCAGATACACCCAGGACAGGATGCCAATCTATCACTGGACACACACTCACTCACACAGAAACACTCTATATAGGACAATTTGGAGAATTCAATAGACTTGATCCATGTTTTTGGTCTGTGGGAGGAAACCGGAGAACCCGGAGGAAACCCACGCAGACACGGGGAGAACATGGAAACTCCACCCAGATTGGGATTCGAACCGGGAATCCCAAGCACTGAGAGGAGAACATGCTAAACCACCAAGCCATCGTGCCGCCCGCCTTGAGGTTCAGTTTTTCTAATGATGTCGCATTTTCGCATCAAGATGAAAGCACCATCGTGCTGACATCAGCAGAACTCCATCTCATTAGATGCTACATCCTGGACCTTGTGTTTTAAATCCAGTAAGTGTTAAATTTAAAGTGTTTAGGAGTCTAGAACAGAGTGAAACGCTTTCACTTCAGTGCTATTTTCTTTCTTTTTTTTCGAATAAATTCTAGGGACGACAAAAAAAAACAAAAAACACTCTGCATCTGGAACAGAACGTCCAACCGGGTATACTGGCATGACGGCTGGATCTCGGCGCGCTGACTGCCATGTGGTGTAAATCAGGCCGAGTGGGTTCCCGTTCCGTTCCTCAGAGGAGGTGAGTGCTGCCTCTCGATAGGAAGGCATGTGTTTGGTTTATTACTATCAATGAAGCAAAGGAAAAAGAGGGACACACGTGAATAATAGTTATTGAATTCAGCCGAAGTGTTTTCACTTGGAACACTCGGCCTTTATATTGTGAGTATTTGGGTTGGAGGGAGAACGGCCTCTACCGAAGGACTAAACGGGTCTGTGGAGACCGGCTCGTTCCAGCGGCAGTAAAACCGGGTTTGGAGCTCTGTTATTCTAACCTTCCTCTCTTGGTTTGGAGATCTCTCACTCTTCCCCTCGTGCAGCTCATGTCAGATGTATGAATTACACGGAGCAGGTGATTAGAGAGTCCAGCTCGTTCCACTATAAACCGATATTTATTAAGAATCCTGTACGTTAGAACCTCACGGGATTCATTGGGAGGTTTACACGTGGGTGTGTTCGCTGCTTCGTTCTTGGTTTCCAGTGTCGGTTATAATTTAGACTTCAGCTCTCTGATCACTTACTCGCCCCGATGTTTGGGGTTGCAATGGCTCCATCCATCCATCATCTTCCGCTTTATCCTATATTAGGGTCGTGGGGGGGGTTCCCGATGCCCATCCAGGGGAGAATGTTTTAGGTGCTGGGCAGATACACCCAGGACAGAGGGCAATCTATCACTGGACACACACTCACACACAGACACTCTCTATATGGGACAATTTGGAGAACTCAATCCATGATCTATGTTTTTGGACTGTGGGAGGAAACTGGAGAACCCAGAGAAAACCCACGCGGACACGGGGAGAACTTGGAAACTCCACCCACATGGGGATTCGAACCGGGAATCACGTGCCAACCACTAAGCCACTGGGTTGAACCCCCAACCTTCAGATTGATAGCCCAACACCCTAACCACTGAGCTACCGTGCCCCTGGATGGGCAACATTGAAAAATCCCCCCCCCACGCGACCCTAAAGAGGATAAAGCAGAAGATAATGGATGGATGGATGGATAGTTCCAGTCCTTAAATCTGATTGGCCGAGTCGTTTGGCCAGCCGTGACTTTATTGATAATAACACACACCTCCGAGCGCTTCACGTTTGTGATGATATACAATCCTTATATATTTTTTGGCCGCATCTGGCCCATGGGCCGCAGTTTGCCCACCCCTGAGCTAGACATGTGTTTTAAGGCTTACTGTATTATAAACACCCTGACCATGTTGGTGTAGAAATGGGGGGGGGTGCAGTGGTAAATGCTGTGGTAGCTCTTTTTGTCCAAGAGGAAGGACCTTTAAGTCTCATCTATCCATAAAACCAACTTCTGGTATACCTTTGTGACCTGGTGTACCAACTTACTTGGATGGCTGTGGAACCCTCCTCACACACCTGCCACGCTCACCGTGTTCTGTGTTCTCCTGATGTTGGACTCACCCCAAAAAGTTTAAGTGTACAACAACAGGGTGTGCTGCTTTTATTGAGGCCTCGGAATCATCAGTGAAATAATCCCAACTTTCCCCAGAGGAACTGCAGTTGTTTCCTCAGTTCCTCTGCATTGAGGTTCCCCTTCCTTCTTAAGAAGCACTTTCAGGTTCCCGGTATAAACTGTAATGCAGACGGAGACATGGGAACTCTGTGGTTTCCTGCCGGAGTTATTACAATGCTGAATGGATCAGTGAGAAGATCTTGCAGGATGGTTGATGTTTTAATTTCCATCCATCCATTATCTTCCGCTTTATCCTCTATTGGGGTTGCGGGGGGGTTCCCCAATGCCATCCAGGGGAGAACGTCTCGGGCGCTGGGCAGATACATCCAGGACAGGGTGCCAAATCGCTGGGCACACACTCACTCACACAGACACGCACACTCTATATGGGGCAATTTGGGGAACTCGATTGACTTGATCCATGTTTTTGGACTGTGGGAGGAAACCGGAGAACCCGGAGGAAACCCACACGGACACGGGGAGAACATGGAAACTCCACCCAGATTGGGATTCGAACCAGGAATTCCTAGAGCTGAGAGGAGAACATGCTAACCACTAAGCCACAGTGCCACCCTGTTTTAATTAGATTTTTATTTATTTTTTTAATACCCGCCCACTACCCTAATAGAAGCAGACCACCGTATGAGCATGATGACCGGACCAGATGGTATGGGGTCAGTGAAGCAGCATCGCTGGGTTTCCATGGCGCTCGCTGCAGGGACCGTATCCACGGAGCACTTACCCACAGCAAGCGGGGTGCACTGACTTTCCATTTTATCTTGGTCATGCTTTATTGAGTCACATAAAGTTTCCACCGCGCTTTAAAATACCTCTCGCGAGTCATCTGGAATTCATAAAGCCGCCGTCTAATGCAGAACCGGTGTTTAGTCCTCGCAACATGTTTCTCCTGTCAGATGCGAAGAGCGACCCGAACGTTCTACAGAATCCACGGCTACAGTGTTATTCCATTACGAGCTCCATGCAGCCGCTTCAGATCAGCCAGAAATACAGGGACACGGGATGAACCAACATACAAACATATCAGTTACAACTCTATGATCTGAATGAGGGCGGCACGGTGGCTTAGTGGGTAGCATGTTCTCCTCTCAGCACTGGGGGATTCCAGGTTCGAATCCCAATCTGGATGGAGTTTCCATGTTCTCCCCGTGTCCACGTGGGTTTCCTCCGGGTTCTCTGGTTTCCTCCCACAGTCCAAAAACATGGATTAAGTTAATTGAATTCTCCAAATTTTCCCATATAGAGTGTGTCTGTGTGAGTGAGTGTGTGTCCAGGGATAGATTGGCGTCCTGTCCTGGGTTCCGAAACGTTCTCCCCTGGATAGGGGTGGGGAACCCCCCTGCAACCCTAATAGAAGGCGGAAGATAATGGATCCCAGCATTCAATGGACAAAAAGTAGGTGATCTAAAGCTTCAGATCACCTCATCTTCCTCTTTATCCTCTATTAGGGTTGCTGGGGGGGGGCGGTGTTCCCCATGCCCATCCAGAGGAGAACGTTTCAGGTGTTGGGCAGATACACCCAGGACAGGATGCCAATCTATCACTGGGCACACACTCACTCACACATACACACTCTATATGTGGCAATTCTATTTAGAGAACTTAATTGACCTTGATCCATGTTTTGTGGACTGTGGGAGGAAACCGGAGAACCCGGAGGAAACCCACACGGACACGGGGAGAACATGGGAACCGTACAGTTATACAAATAGACCAGAGTGTGTGTTAATTTATTATAATTTGTATTAATGTTACAAAATTGGCAATCTAAAGCTGCATGGACGTACACAGGGTAACATTATACAATGAGGTGGCACCGGTTTGGACACATGGTCTAGAACCCGAGCAACAGATGAGCTCAGATGTCCAGATCGGCCTCGATGCCGGAACCGCGGTCGAAGTGTATAAATGTAGACGTGTGTGAGATGTGTTCTTTAAGCTTGGAGTTGATTTGGAGCTGAAGGATTAGGAGGAGTGGCGTTTTGGGGGGATTGAGGGGCAGATTGGACTCGGCAGAAAGGCACTGGAGGAACGCCCGGGGTTGGTCGCCTCAAACCCCAAACAGCCTTCTGCTGCAGTCGCAGATTCCAGCCAAGCCGTGATTTCTCAATTATAAAGAATATCATGTAAGAAAGACAAAGTAAACTCCAGGAAATCAGGAACCCCTCATCAACGCCAACGCTCTTTAGGAACCATGTTCCGGCTACAGAACCCAGTTCTACGTGCGTTGCCTTCGCTGTTTTTGCTCTTTCTTTTAGTTTTTGTTCTGTCAGGAGATCGTTCGTTGATTTACGCCGTTCTGTGAAACAGGGAGCCTTCAGAATGGGAAGCACGTCGTACCCACATGACCTCAAACCTGTTCACGTTCTCAGAATCAGAGTTCCATAACTGTAGAGTCAGGAGCTGAAGGGAGAACCTGCCACGTTATGCCTCAGGTTTAGTGCAGAACACCATCATAAATCTATAAGATCAGTATAAACAGGGGTGGCTTAGTGGTTGGCATGTTCTCCTCTCAGCGCTGGGGATTCCCGGTTCGAATCCCAATCTGGGTGGAGTTTCCATGTTTTCCCCGTGTCCACGTTGGTTTCCTCCGGGTTCTCCGTTTTCCTTCCACAGTCCAAAAACATAGATCAAGGTCAATTGAATTCTCCAAATTACCCCATATAGTGTGTGTCTGTGTGAGTGAGTGTGTGTCCAGTGATAGATTGGTGTCCTGTCCTGTGTGTATCTGCCCAGCGCCCAAACGTTCTCCCCTGGATGGGCATGGAGAACCCTCCCATGACCCCAAAAGAGGATAAAACGGAAGATAATGGATGGATGGGTTGAGCATAAACAGGGGCGGCATGGTGGCTTAGTGGTTGGCATGTTCTCCTCTCAGTGCTGGAGACTCCCGGTTCGAATCCCAATCTGGGTGGAGTTTCCATGTTCTCCCCATGTACGCATGGGTTTGCTCTGGGTTCTCCGGTTTCCTCCCACAGTCCAAAAGCATGGATCAAGGTCAATTGAATTCTCCAAATTGCCCCATGTGTGTCTGTGTGAGTGGGTGTGTGTCCAGTGATAGATTGGCGCCCTGTTCTGGGTGTATCTGCCCAGCGTCCGAAACTTTCTCCCCTGGATGGGTATGGGGAACCCCCCCACGACCCTAGTAGAGGATAAAGTGGAAGATGATGGACGGCCCTCATTTGTAAGTCACTTTTGATAAAAGCATCTGCTAAATGTAAATGTACAGATCGTGTAAAGTATTCACTTGGTTGCCTGATCCATCTTTTTTGTTTCTGTAACAATAACAGGAACCCTGAAGAACTGATGTTCAGCGTTTCATTAAATGCAGTTCCTACAGCACGGGTTGGACGCATGGCCCTGACGCCGCGAGCAGGGCAGATCTGATGCGTCAACGACGCTCTAAAAGCCGGGGGTCAGGAGGGGCCGAAGAACTGGAGCGCCGGGCTGGAGTCGGGTTCTCTGTTGTCCAAAGCGCAGTACATGATTTCCAGGAACAATGCAGCTGATGAGATGCTCTCCAAGGAAAATATCGCTCTGACATCATGGGTTCTTAAAGCTTGCAGCTGAGCCAACACGCTCTCGCCACAATCAGCACTCAGTGAATTTCCACTGCCGAAGAACAGAGGAGCAGCGCGAGGGGAACGGGGGCGTGAATATCACCCCGTCCCATCCGATCCGCCAGGCTTTTCAGTCAATGCAACCGTGACACCAGCCCCCCCACCTTCAGCCCGGTCTCCTGGGACTCGGTTCTGCTATCTGTCTGTACACACAGGCTTTGCTTTTACTTGTATATTAATAAATAACACTTAAGATCATTTTTGTACGTTTGATAACAAAGGCTGGGGGTGTCCGCCTGCTCCCCGCCCTAATGCGCCCCCGAATACACGCCTAATGCCTTCTCAAATACTACCTCTGTGCGGAAATGTCTGCGAAACGCTGAACCAAACCACAAGGTTGTTTTAAAGACAAACGTTCGTGTACGGAGTGAAGGAGCTTCAGTTTCAGGGCTACGTCCAGGAATATTGTCCTCACATGCACTCGGCGCTAACTACCCTGCTGCCTCTGGAGAGGAACGCAAGTTACACCGATCCTTTGTTTCCTGCGTTACAGAAGCACCGCTCTGCTCGGTTACTGATTTTAATTACAGTTTTAAAATGAGGACAAGCCGCACTGCCCATCCGAATGAGGCCGGTCATGTGACCAGGAACGCCAGGCCCGATTCAGACTGCGTCCATCGTATTCAGGAGGTGGAGGATTCCACATGGATGAGAATCTGCACCACCACCTGTCTTTCATTCTGCTGCCATTTAATATCGTTTATGTAAAGCCACCATGTCATGGGGGTTTTGAACCACCGCAGAACATCTCGATTCCAAACATGGATTAGATCATCCATCCATTATCATACACTTTGTCCTATATTAGGGTCGCAGGGGGGGGTTCCCCCTGCCCATCCAGGTGAGAACGTTTCGGTCGCTGGTCAGATACACCCAGGACAGGTAGTCAATCTATCACTGGACACACACACACACACACACACACTCTAAATGGGGCAATTTGGAGAATTCAATTGACTTAATTCATGTTTTTGGACTGTGGGAGAAAACCGGAGAACCTGGAGGAAACCCACGCGGACACGGGAAGAACTCGGAAACTCCATCCAGATGGGGATTCAAACCAGGAATCCATAGCGCTGAGAGGAGAACATGCCAACCACTAAGCCACCATGCCGCCAAGTTCAAGTTCAAGTAATTTATTTATTTATATGATGTTTTTTACAACAGTACATTGTCACAAAGCCGCTTTACAGAATGAAGAGCCTTTAAACCCCCAAAGAGCAAGACGAAGAGACAGTGGCAAGAAAAAAATCCCAATTATGTTGTTATTTTAAGGAAGAAACTTTGTGAGGACCAAGACTTGGCGGGGGACTTATCCTCCTTGAGTGACCGGGCAGCATCAACAGTGTAGGACAGCCATGTACAGATTGTGTGATGATCAGGTGACCTGTATTTAACAATTGGAAAAACTCTAATAACCGGAAAACTATATGTAAGTCCATTAATGGCGTCCTGCAGGACATGGGGAGAAATCCAGATCAGGATTCAAACCTAGATCCCCAGAACTAAAAGGCCGGCTAACCACAACACCATTTTTCGCCCCGAAGCAAAGCAATAAAGCATGAAGATTAAGTTCAAGTTATTTATTTATAAAGCGCTTTTTACCACAATATGTCACAAAGCATCTTTACAGAGTTAAAAGCCTTTAAACCCCTAAAAAGCAAGCCCAAGCGACAATGGCAAGAAGAAACTCCCTGTTATCTTGTTATTTGAAGGAAGAAACCTTGTGAGGACCGAGGCTTAGTGGGGAACTCATCCTTCTTGAGTGGCCGGGCAGCATCAATAGTGTAGGACAGCCATGTACAGCTTGTTGAGATCATGTGAATATATTTAACAAATGGAAAAACTCTGTTACGTAGAGATGCGTTCTGCGACATGTCGTAGAGATGTTTTTATGAGGCTCACTTTTGACTAAAAGTGCCAGGGCGCCACATCTGTATGTTATCTGGAATAAATGGTGTCCTTCTCAGAGATCGGACAATTAATCACTTTTTGCAATTAATCGTGATCCAAAATGTTTAATTCATTTGTAGTAAGAGTAGCTTAAAACCGTTATGAGGACATTTATGAGAAAAATAGGTTTGGTCCAAGTGACAACTCACACGCAACGATGTTGTCTGTTTACTTTGTCCTTGAATGGAAAAATACAAAAATGTTCAATAAGTTCCCCACATTTTATTTTAAATTTTATTTTCATCATATTTTGTATTAATATTCAACCCTGCATTGTTATATTTTTTTTTTTTTTTGATTATTGCATGATAATCGTATGATCATGATTATTTAGTAGGAATGAGACTAATACTGATTTTGTTGGTATGATAATTGTCTAAAAACTGACGTGTGTGCTGAAAGCATAACATTATTTTTCGCTTAGGGACGTAATCCAGGGGAAAACGTCTCGGGCGCTGGGCAGATAGACCCAGGACAGGGCGCCAATCCATCACTGGACACACACTCACTCACACAGACACACTCTATATGGGGCAATTTGGAGAATTCAATTGACTTGATCCATGTTTTTGGACTGTGATTTGAACCGGGAATCCCCAACGCTGAGAGGAGAACATGCCAACCACTAAGCCACCGTGCCGCCAAGATGAGTCACTCACTTGATATAAATGTTTTTTATGAATCTCGTTGTGATTTTGAAGTGTTCTTGTGATTAATGCAACATTTTTGGTCATGATTAATTGAAAAACTCTATTGATATTGATATTGATATTGAATTGATAATCATCTCATTCATACTGTCTAATTTGTCCAGAACAATCATTGTTAATAAATGAATATGTACTTAAAGAGACAGATTTTTATTTATTAATTTTTTATAAAACTTAGATTTTTTTTGTTAATATTCAGCAAAAGTCCTGCATTGTGCTTATTAATTTATTTATTTTATTGCATAATAATCGTTATTATCGTAATTATTACTTGGACAATAATTGTACCATCAAAATCTGTAATCATCTCATGCCCAGTCTCTTCCCATTATCCATCCATTATCTTCCACTTTACCCTCTCTAGGGTCGTGGAGGAGTTCCACATGCCCATCCAGGGGAAAACGTCTCGGGCGCTGGGCAGATACACCCAGGACAGGATGCCAATCTATCACTGGGCACACACTCACTCACACAGACACACTCTATATGGGGCAATTTGGAGAATTCAATTGATCCATGTTTTTGGCCTGTGAGAGGAAACCGGAGAACCCGGAGGAAACCCACACAAACACGGGGAGAACATGGAAACTCCACCCATATTGGGATCCGAACCGGGAATCACTAGCGCTGAGAGGAGGACATGCCAACCACTTAGCCACCGTGCCGCCCTCTCTTCCATTATATACCTGTAATTGGATGTGAGCGTAAATCACCCCCCTGTTGATCTTTAGAATGCAGCTGCAGAATAAGCGTAGTGATTGAAGAACGATGACTGTGCACAGAACCACACTCACAGCGGTTAATCCTCTGTTGTCTACAAAGGACAAGGGTTCAGGGTGAAGAGGAGGACACTGTGATCTCAACGTCATGTCTCACCGATCCGGGTTTATTTATTATTACTTTTGTCTTTTTACAGAAGAGAAAGCACAACAGAAAACAATTCCCTTTCAGATTTTATTTCTCAGATTGTTCCTACAGTCCATCGGTTCCTTTAACAATCAGCACAACGGTAGAACAAACGGTAAACACGGGATCCGCGTTCAGAACAAACGCTACGGCGTGATCTTAAATGATTAGACTTTATGAAATAAATACTGCCTTCAAGAAGCAAAAGAGGCCCTCGGCCCTTTTCTAATACGTCCCTCATCTGACAGACGAGGCTTTAAACAACGGTCCTACATTACTTGTATCTACAAGACAGTTCTACTCTGTACATGGTTCTCTCAGGTGGATAGGTCTGGGGTTCTGTATACGCTCCTTACATCTGTACCTGACCGTGATGTGACAGATCTGAAGGAGGAAACAGCACTGTATAAATAAAGGGCAAATTGTACTGTAGTGTCAAGCGACAGAGTAATATTTACATTTCTACCCTCACTACATCCCCTTAGCGCCACTGAGCATATAGATGGGCTTTGTAGTTCTACAGTTTCATTCTGTAGTCCATCTGTTTCCCCTTTTACTTGATTCTCTGACCATCAGGACCTCACAGAGCAGGTGGCATTAGGGTGGTGGATGATGCTCAGTACTGACATGATGGTGCAGGTTCTGTTCGTGTATGTTGTGTTGGTACCAGTTAACCAGTTAACCCGAAGTCCAGTTGCTGACTCTATTTATTGTAAAAACCATCCCTCATTCTGCTTATTCTAAGACAACCTGTAGAAGAAGTTTAATATGGGGGGGGGGGGGGGGGCGAATGCGCCGTTCCTTCCCTTATCTTGAGGAGCTCAATAATGCTCGGTGCCCTTGAGCTTTATCTGCCAGACGCCAGATGTCTCTAGGTTCATGAAATATCTAGGCCTTGGGCAACCACCGGCTAGATTGCCCCATCTCATTATCAAAGGCGCTCATCCCCTTGAACATGAAGTACTTTTGCGTATAAATCTTTACATTTAATCTCTCCAGACACCTTTACATTTTCAATTTGTGATCTTTCATGGATTATTCTACACCATGATGTCTGTAAGTTTGTGTGAGAGAGGTGTAGAGAATTGGGATGTGAATCATTAGTTTACATCTGCAAAGAAACATTTACATTTGCATTACATTTGGTCATTCAGCAGACGCTTTTATCCAAAGTGATTTACAAGGTGAACACAGGGTTCTTCAAAACATCCCTGGAGCAATGAGAGTTAAGGGTCTTGCACAAGGACCCACATTAGTAACTTCAGTGGACCTGGGGTTTGAACGTTTAGATTTCTAGCCCAATGCCCAACACCCTAACCACTGAGCTACCTCGACCTCAACAGCCATCGGTTGAACTACAACTTCAAACCTTCAGGAAAAAAAAAAGTTCCTGCAGCTTTGAGCATCTCTTCAGCAACCAGCAGTTGGGAACACGAGCACTTTTGTTTCTGTGGTACCTCCCATGCCTCATCCTCACACTGACACAATAATTTTAAAAATGCACGTTTCCAATACACTGGATGTTGGATTTTATGGATATTAATATTTAGCAGACGCTCGACCCAAAGCGACTTACAGACTTGGGGTCAGAGTACAGGGAGGTTTAAGGATCTTGGGTTAGGGACCCACAGTGGTACCTTCAGTGGAGCTGGGATTTGAACCCTCAACCTTTAGATTGACAGGCCAACACCATAACCACTGGGCTACCACACCTTCACCCAATGACTGTAGCCACCACGTCGGCTACAGGGGTCCGTTACCCCGGCTGTTCCCAACAAAGAAAACCCTTTTTTTGATCTTATAGAAAGCTCAACGCACCGAGTGGAAGATGGTTAAAAAGAGATGGTGCGAAGCGTTAAAAACTAACGTGACGATGAGTCGTCAAAAACGCTCATGTAAATTAAATTTGTTCCAGAACGTCAGTCTCTATAGTGGATTTATCCATCCATTGTCTTCCGCTTTATCCTCTATTAGGGTCGCAGGAGGAGGGAGGTTCCCCATGCCCATCCAGGGGAGAACGTTTCGGGCGCTGGGCAGATACACCCAGGACAGGGTGCCAATCTATCACTGGACACACACTCACTCACACAGACACACTCTATATGGGGCAATTTGGAAAATTCACTTGACCTGATCCATGTTTTTGAACTGTGGGAGGAAACCGGAGAACCCGGAGGAAACCCATCCAGACACGGGGAGAACATGGAAACTCCACCCAGATTGGGATTCGAACCGGGAATCCCTAACGCTGAGAGGAGAACATGCTAACCACTAAGCCACCACACAGCCCAATAGTGTATTTATAATACTGTCTAATGGAGTCTAAATGGACGTGTGCAATAAAAGTGCACTGGAAGTAGGGTCACTAAAAACTGAAGTGCTTGACCCCCATACCCCCCCGCCCAGATAATAGTCCTATTTGAAGCTGCTTACGATTTACAGAGATGTTGTGCAATGCCTTTAAGAGGAAACAAAGAAAACCACCCTCACAACGCTGTGCAAAAAGGGAAGTACCCCACCGGCCCCACCTCCCAACCTGCATCACCTGCCACTTCTTCCCGTAATTGCTTTATAATACAAAATAGCACCATTATACAGTGAGCTCTAATATGACGGGTATATAGATGTCATCGTGTATGATTGTAAAAATGAGATAAAATAAACAGGAGTACTGGATGAATACATGGCTACACACTCGGCGAGAGAACGTCCGACTGGAGACGTGGACCGAGCGGGTCTGCGGAATGGAAGACCTATTCTTAAAAACGACAGGGGCAGCGTGGCACCTGCTGAGCTCTTTAAACTCCATTAGGATTTTGAACCATGTGCAGCCTATCCCGGCTGTCTCTGGTGGAGGTGGAGGTGCTCAGTGCACATGCTTCTGTGAAACTGTCCTCTGTGCGTCGTGCTTTTCACTGCGATGGATGTCTTCCTTTTAAGAAGTAGTGTGAATAAAGTATGTGGACGGTCATTCTAAATGGCTAATGGTTCCATTCTCATGTCCCACTATGGGCCTCCAACTCCACCTCAGTGAAGAGCGCTGGAGCAAGAACACACAGATGCCTAGTTTAACTGAAACTGCCAGCCTGCAAAACTCAGGTGGAGCCATTTACAGGTGCGGAAAAAGCCCCCCCACGTTGCTGAGCGGCTTCCTGATGAATTAAGTCTTACAGAATATGTTTCGTCCATGACGCCCTCTGGTTCGAGAAGCTCGTCCTGCTTGGTGAGCTCCAGTCCTCGTGGTATGAGCTGGCAGACCACGATGCTTTTCACAGAGACGGCGTGTTAATCTAGAATAAAGTGAGAAAGTCCATCGGGGTGTGGACGTGGGCCAACATGAGAGGGGTGGCTCCCGGCTTTTTGCAGGGCACAGAACATCCTGTTCACTGAGCCGCTGGCTCGAGCCTACCCATCTGCAACCGGGGCCTCAGAACACCTCAGATCAAATAAAGTACTCAGTGATGACGGGGCGAGTTCCCCGCAGAGCTTAAAGGTATTGTAAGGTATTGTAGCAGCTACTTTATTGTTGTTATTATTTTGAATATGAGCTCTGACAGACAGTCTGCTCTTCAGAAACCGTTTCTTATGGATGTATGTACAGGAAGCCGATCGGTCGTTCCACTTCTGCCAAACGGACTATATTCGATAGGTTCTTCCGCCAGTGTTTCCTCGGCTGGAGTTCTTTTGGTGAACCTCCTGGAACAGAAAAAGAAAGAGATAGAGCGATGCTTATAGTTTCAAAAAAACGAGAAATGTTTTTTTTGGCTCGACGACACAACAGCTTTCAGACGCATCGATTGATCTTCTGACTCCGTTCCAAAAACAGAACATGCACCACGGGCAGGAACGGCACTATGTATAATTCATGAGGTCAGAAGCCCAAATTTAGACAAGGGCAGCATGTGAGCCTCTGTGCCGGGAGTGAGGATGCAGAAACTGGTGATGACAAAAGACCGAGCCAAACTGGAGAGTGGCTGCAGGTCGACCGCAGAAAACACTCAGCTACTAATGCTTCTTCCTTTTTTTTAGCAGACCTTTAAGAGCACTTCTTTTTAGGATTTTTTGGAGGCCCAGGCTCGCGAAGAAAGGGGTGTAGAGGCAAAATAAAAGTAATAGATATATTAGATATTTATAAGGACATACCTTACAGGACGTGTGGCTGTGGCTGGATATAGGTTTCTGTAAAGAGAAAAGAAAAAATACAAATGAAATTAATACGACCTCATTATGACATCATGACAGAAGATCATCAGACCATCAAATTTTATAGCATCAAAATGCTAGAAATGCATCCAAAATGCAAAATTTCTGACAAAAAAATGAAAAAATACCAAAAGAAAAACACATAAATATGCATCAAAAACCATAAATAAACATAAAAAAATAAAAAATGTGTAAAATGCCTTAAAAAATGCAGGGGGCAAATAAGCATCAAATATCATGAGAGGCATCCATTATCTTCCGCTTTATCCTATATTATGGTCGCGGGGGAGGGGCTGGTTCCCCATGCCCATCCAGGGGAGAACGTTTCAGGTGCTGGGCAGATACACCCAGGACAGGGCGCCAATCCATCACTGGGCACACACTCACTCACACAGACACACTCTATTTTGGGCAATTTGGAGAACTCAATTGACTTTATCCATGTTTTTGGACTGTGGGAGGAAACCGGAGAACCCAGAGGAAACCCACGCGGACACGGGGAGAACATGGAAACTCCACCCAGATTGGGATTTGAACCGGGAATCCCTAGTGCTGAGAGGAGAACATGCCAACCACTGAGCCACCGAAGAACATCAGACCATAACACTAAAAATATAGAATAAATGCACAAAAAACATAACAAACAAAACAAAAACACTAAAAACACCAAAAAAGATGTCAAAATTGCAATTAATAATGTAAAAACCTCTACAAACACATCTAAATTGCTAAAGTAACGATATAAACACCAAAAACTGCAAAGAAACATGAAAAAGACGACCAAAAACACAAAAAAGGCAACAAAGTTGCAAACAATTACATGAAATGCTTGAAAACAATACAATGAAAACTTGAAAAAACACTAAATAAACCACAAAACACCAAATAAACAAAAAGAACCCACAAAAAGATATCATGTAAAAGCAATCGCCTTTTAAAATGCAGCCAAAATACTGAATTAAAAAGAAAAAGGTCAAAGATTTTGCCTAAGTTTTGCCTATATCGCCTCTAAACTTGAAAAAACAGCAAATAAATAAATAAATTTAGAAAAAGAAGAAGAAATAGAGAATAAAAATGGTAAATAACTAGAATAATAAAACTAACAGATAACTAAAGTGTGATCTACCAAATGTAGCAATCACAATAATAATAATAATAATAATAATAATAATAATAATAATAATAATAATAATAATAATAATAATAATAATAGGGGCGGCACGGTGGCTTAGTGGTTAGCACATTCGCCTCTCAGTGCTAGGGATTCCCGGTTCGAATCCCTATCTGGGTGGAGTTTCCATGTTCTCCCCGTGTCCGCGTAGGTTTCCTCCGGGTTCTCCGGTTTCCTCCCACAGTCCAAAAACATGGATCAAGTCAATTGAATTCTCCAAATTGCCCAATATAGTGTGTGTGTGTGAGTGAGTGTGTGCCCAGTGATGGATTGGCGCCCTGTCCTGGGTCTATCTGCCCAGCGCCTGAAATGTTCTCCCCTGGATGGGCATGGGGAACCCCACCGCGACCCTAATAGAGGATAAAGCGGGAGATAATGAATGAATGAATGAATAATAATAATAATAATTTCAGAGGAAACTGAACAGGACTTTAATACGGCATCACTGATGACATTACTGTTTGTAAAAAAAATTTTTGGAAAAGTCTGTAGAACATATTTATAAATCCTATTTTTCAATAAAGGTGTGCAGTATGAAACATTAAAGAGACTGTATCACTCCAATGATCGAATCTTGTTGTTACTTCAGCAGCCAGTAGAGGTTGCTATTGCTGTAGCATTAAAAAATCAAAGAACATGCTTTTAGCCACATCCATCCATCCATTATCTTCGGCTTTATAGAGGGGTTCCCCATGCCCATCCAGGGAAGAACGTCTCGGGTGCTGGGCAGATACACCCAGGACAGGTCGCCAATTCATTGCTGGGCACACACTCACTCACACAGACACACTCTATATGGGGCAATCTGGAGAATTCAATTGACCTTGATCCATGTTTTTGGACTGTGGGAGGAAACCAGAGAACCCGGAGGAAACCCATGTGGACACAGGGAGAACATGGAAACTCCACCCAGATGGGGATTCGAAACGGGAATCCCTAGCGCTGAGAGGAGAACATGCCAACCACTAAGCCACAAATATCCCAACTTGGTTGTAGTCAGAGCACAGGGTGGATACAGCACCAACACCACTGAGCTACCACATCCTGGGTCAGAAGAGTGGAACACAGAGTACAGACATGAGACAGATGGACTACAGTCTGTAACATTAGAACTACAACATCTATTTGCATGGTCTGTGCAGCTGGACAATAAGTGTAGAATGAAGGTGGTGTATCCAACAGATCTACAGGTTCTGTATCGTACTGTTTTGTTGTTCTCGTGAGTTTATTGTGTAAAGGTTCGGGTTAAATTTGAGTTCATTAAAGCCTCACCTTCGGCGTCTTGGGGCCGTCCGTATGCCGCTGCTCTCGTACGGATCGCGGTGCTTTGCGGGACTTGACAGGCGCGCAGTACATCTCCAGCCGTCGCAGCTCGCAGCTCTGGAAGCAGCATTCATCCACGATGCCGCGGTTGTGCATGCGCCGGGAATTGGGACCGTAACCCGTCGGCTTGCCTGCGAGACACACAATGAACAACATCTAGAATTCTGTTTGCTCTGAAATTCACTAATTTATTCATTATTCTGCCGCTTCATCCTCTACTAGGGTCGTGGGGGGGGGAGGGGGGGGGTTCCCCCATGCCTATCGAGGGTAGAATGTTTCGGGCGCTGGGCGGATACACGCCAATCTATCAGTGTGCACACACTTATTCATTCACAGACACACACTATATGGGGCAATTTAGAGCATTCAATTTACCTCGAGTACTTGTTTTTGGACTGTGGGAGGAGGCTGGAGAACCCGGAGGAAACCCAGGCTGACATGGGGAGAACATGGTAACTCCACCAAGAGTGGAATTCAAACTGGATTCCTAGTGCTGAGAGGAGAACATGCTAACTACTGACATACTAACACCCTTACACGCCTTTCAATGTACATGAATTAAGTGGCAAAAGTATGGGGACACACCTAATTCTTAACCTCATTTGTTGTAGAACGTTTCGGGCGCTGGGCAAATACACCCTGGCTGGACAGGACGCCAATCTATTACTGGATACACACTTATTCATTCACACACACACTATATGGGGCAATTTAGAGCATTCAATTTACCTTGAATCCATGTTTTTGGACAGTGTGAAACCCACACCGACACGGGGAGAACATGGAAACTCCACCCAGAATGGAATTGTTTTTGTGCTGAGAGGAGAACATGCTAACCCCTAAGCCACCATGCTGCCCCTAAATAAGAATTCATCACATTAATCCTCACACGCCTTTCAATGTACATAAATTAAGTGGCAAAAATATTGGGACACACCTCCTAATTCTTAAGCTCTGGTGTTTTGTTGCCTCAGGTCTTCTGTAGTAGAATGTTTCGGGCGCTGGGCAGATACACCCAGAACAGGACGCCAATCTACTACTGGGCACACACTCACTCACAGACACACACTCTATGGGGAAATTTAGAGCATTCGATTTACCTTGAGTCCATGTTTTTGGACTGTGGAAGGAAACCAAAGAACTCTCGCAGAAACTCCACCCAGATTGGGATTCAAACCTGGATGCCCACCACGCCTCCCCGTTCTGAAAGTCAACTTTTCTTCATATAGCAACAAAATGAGTCAAGCAGCATCATGGACAGGACCAGCTGTGAGGGACTTGGCGCAGTTGTTGGTGCCAGATGGGCTGATACGAGAATCGCAGAAAATACCCGGAGGGGATCAAAATTAGGGAAATAAAAGAGCTGTTTCACGCTGAGGATAGGACAAAAGTGGCCCAAGGTATGCAGCAGAGCATCCCAGAGTGCACACTGCCCCAAACCCTGAAGCAAATGGGCTACAGCAGCCTGTCAGCTTAGAACAGACACCTGAGGTCGAATTCACACCGGACAAGTGAACAAATCAACAAATATTGCTCCCTTCAACCCCAACCACATACACCACCCCACACACTCACATACCCCTCCCCGAACTATCCAACCGTCCCAACACCCCCCTTATCGTCATCATCACTCACGATTCCCAGATGACCTGGAGGAGTATGGCTCCAATAAGCTTTTCCCTGTTACCAAATAAAATAATAATAATTTAATATGGCATTTACAAGAAGGAAATGCCTTTCCCTTTCAGAGTTAATAGCTTTTGGCTGACTGAGCTGCCAGTGCTGACAGAGCGCATTAACTTCTGCTCTGCACTTACTCCACACTGACAGCCGTGTTTTGGGAAGGGAAGTGCGCTCATTAGGAAACAAGTATCATGACCGACCTCATGAGCTCCTGGGTGAACCATGAGGGTCTCCGATGCGTAGGATCGAGTGAAGGGATTAATACATTACGGAATAATTCAATGCGTTCGGTCTACTGCCGTTCTTAAGGATGACAGGAGCTTGGAGAATGGAGGTCGTGATGGATTATCGGGTTAAATGCACGTAGACTTTTTTTAATCAAGAAAATAAAGTTATTATAGATTCAAGTGTAAGTTTAATCCATCCATCCATTGTCTTACGCTTTATCCTATATTAGGGTCTCGGGTGGAGGGGGGGGGTTCCCCATGCCCATCCAGGGGAGAACGTTTTGGGTGCTGGGCAGATACACCCAGGACAGGACGCCAATCTATTACTGGGCACACACTCACACAATCACAGTCTATATGGGGCAATTTGGAGAACTCAATTGACCTTGGTCCATGTTTTTGGACTGTGGGAGCAAACTGTGGTAAGTTGTTAGCACATTCTCCTCTCAGCACTAGGGATTCCCAGTTCGAATCCCCATCGGGGTAGAGTTTGCATGTTCTCCCCGTGTCCGCGTGGGTTTCATCTGGGTTCTCCGGTTTCCTTCCACAGTCCAAAAAAATGATTCAAGTCAATTGAGTTCTCCCGATTGCCCCATATAGAGTGTGTGTGTGTGTGTGAGTGAGTGAGTGTGTGCCCAGTGATAGATTGTTACCTGTCCTGGGTGTATCTGCCCAGCGCCCAAAACGTTCTCCCCTGGATGGGCATTGAAAGGTCAGGCACCGATACAAGACAAGAACACCAGGATCACAATCAAAGCTCCAGCTCATATCAAACGATAGAGATCAGGATGGTCCTTCCCTAAACTCTTTACAAGCATAAGACTGTCTCATAAAGCTGTACACTAATTAAAGCAGTGCGTACATGAAGAATCCTGCTGTTCTTTTGGTTATTTAGGAGGAAACATCTGGACAGCATCAACAGCTGTTCACAGATAAATACTACAGTCACGAGGAACTAAAAGGTCACCATCTCTGCCTGAGGGTGGCCAAGTGAACCCATAAAGACAAAGAGAGGACCTGCAAAAAGCCCAGAACCAAACCCAGAACCTTCCTGCTGTGAGACAAAGCTGCTAATCGCTCACTTTAGACAATGGTAATATACCACAAAGGGAAAAGAATCAGGATGGAGTCATGAATGAAGTATAATTAGAACAATAACCATAATAAACTATTACAGAATGTGGTCTGTTAGGGGTGAGTCTGTTGCCAGGCAACATTAGGACTAAGAAACTGCACTAATTAGTTGAAGGGCAGCACGGTGACTTAGTGGTTTAGCATGTTCTCCTCTCAGGGATTCCCGGTTTGAATCCCCATCTGGGTGGAGTTTCCCTGTTCTCCCCGTGTCCGCGTGGGTTTCCTCCGGGTTCTCCGGTTTCCTCCCACAGTCCAAAAACTGTGGTGTATCTGCCCAGCACCGGAGAAGTTCTCCCCTGGATGGGCATGGGGAACCCCACCGCGGCCCTAATAGAGGATAAAGCGGGAGATAATGGATGGATGCGTTTTGTTGTAGGGCGGCATGGTGGCTTAGTGGTTAGTATGTTCTCCTCTCAGCGCTAAGGATTCCCGGTTCGAATCCCCATCTGGTGTTTCCATGTTCTCACCGTGTCCGCGTGGGTTTCCTGTGGGTTCTCCGGTTTCCTCCCAAAACATGGATCAAGGTCAATTGAGTTCTCCAAATTGCCCCATATAGAGTGCCTTTGTGTGAGTGAGTGTGTGTCCAGCAATAGATTGGTGTCCTGTTCTGGGTGTATCTGCCCAGCGCCCAAGACGTTCTCCCCTGGATGGGCATGAAAACCCCCACCGCGACCCTAATAGAGGATAAAGCGGAAGATAATGGATGGATGAATGTTTTGTCGGAGACACTGGATATGACTTTCAGTTCTTGGCGAGTCATTTGTTAACAGTTCACGAGTCGCTTCGTTCGCAAAAAAAGGATCCAAAAGGATTCTGCGAAAGGATCGGAACCCGAAAACTATATCCATCCATCCATATCCATTATCTTCCGCTTTATCCTATATCAGAGTCGCGGTGGGGTTCCCCATGCCCATCCAGGGGAGAACGTTCCGGGCACTGGGTAGATACACCCAGGACAGGGCGCTAATCTATCGCTGGGCACACACTCACTCACACACACACACACACACATACTCCATATGGGGCAATTTGGAGAACTCAATTGACCTTGATCCATGTTTTTGGACTGTGGGAGGAAACCGGAGAACCCGGAGGAAACCCACGCGGACACGGGGAGAACATGAAAACTCCACCCAGATGGGGATTCGAACCAGGAATCCCTAGCACTGAGAGGAGAACATGCCAACCACTAAGCCACCGTGCCGCCCAAAAAATATATTTTATAAATGTATATTGATAAACTGTGTATAAGCTGTGTATTTACAGCCAGAAGGCGGTGGCTTCATCCAATCAGGTTTCAGGAGCCCAACGACTCGTTGCATATTAAAAAACAGCACGTCCTGTGCGTGCGAGCTGAGCGGCCGCTGAAGCCTGAGCTTGTGATTGCGCATTCGCGCAAGTCGTCAGCAGCCAGCAGATTTACTTTCTGGATGATTTTGCGCGGATTAAAACAAGTCTCCCAAATGAAGATCCGCTGTGTTCCTCCCCATCGCTGCAGCATCATAAACAAAACATCCGTAAACACTGGTTCAGCCTCACAATCACGGACAATTGAAGTAATGACACACGGGACGCTCGGATGGATCGGGTTCTCATGTTGTTCTTGTTTTCGGTTGCCCACATGTGGGGCACATTAGACTCCTTTCTCTGTGTGTTTGCTCGTCCTTCGTCTTTTTATCGACCCGGGATTGTTTTCTTTTAGCGCTCACTCCGGCGGAGAATCCCAGCACGGCTGGCATGCCAGGAGTGCCGTGATTAAACAAGGCTGCCATGCAAGATGCGAACGGGAAACAGCCATTGATGCCGCCGATGTTTCCTCCGGGTTCTCCGGTTTCCTCCCACAGTCCAAAAACATGGATCAAGGGCAACTGAATTCTCCAAATTGCCCCATATAGAGTGTGAGTGAGTGTGAGCCCAGTGATAGACCGGCATCCTGTCCTGGGTGTATCTGCCCAGCGAAACGTTCTCCCCTGGATGGGCATGGGGAACCCCCCCGCGATCCTAATATATATATATATATATATATATATATATATATATATATATATATAGAATAAAGCGGAAGATAATGGATGGATGGATTTATCCTCTACTAGGGTTGCGTTGGGGGGGTTCCCCATGACCATCCAGGGGAGAATGTTTCGGGCGCTGGGCAGGACACCAATCTATGACTGGGCACACAAACACACTCTACTCTACTATATGGGGCAATTTGAAAAATTCAATTCACCTTGATCCATGTTTTTTAGACTGTGGGAGGAAACCGGAGAACCCGGAGGAAACCCACGCGGACACGGGGAGAACATGCAAACTCCACCAAGATTGGGATCCGAACCAGGAATCCCTAGCGCTGACGGGAGAACATGCCAACCACTAAGCCACCGCTTCCAGCACCACTTTTTTTTGTTTTCCGTCCGCTGCGGACGCAGAGCGTGGCGTTCCAGATGTTCTGCAGGGCCTCGGGTCTGCTGCCTCACACTCACTGAGGCAGCAGTCAATCAAGGGCATCTGTTAGCGAGGAGCGTTTCACGTCCAAGAACACTTGATGAACCTGTGAGGTCAGTGGCTCGAGAAGCTATTTGCAAGCTTTCAGTATTCCCGATCTGGCGCGGCCGCCGCTGTAACAGGAGTTGAGCGCAGCTCCAAGCAGTAAAGGCTTTCTGCACAGAGCGAGGCGTTTTGGCAACGCGAGCGCCTTCCCGGCGCTGCCAGAGCCCGTCGCGCCATCACTCACTCCTCCGGACGACCTATTAACGCTTAGCAGAAAGAACGCCCGGTGGCAAACGGCGGGCCGCCGATGGGCGCCGGGGCCCGGGCGCTGAGTGCACGCCACTCCGGGGAACGCTCCAGAACGCTCTGCCAGAGTGGCACAGCCGGGAGCTGAGTTTTACTGCCTCACTGTGGTTAATAAAATCCACTCGCAGATCCTGGGACAGGGCTGATGGAGTAGTGTCAGGGTGTTTACGAAGCAGCGGGGACCGCAAAAGCTGCGAGAGAAATGGAAAGCACCTCTTTATCACGGGCCGCTGGCCCTCGGCTCTGTGCCGTTAAATTTAACACCCTCGCTCCACAGACTTCTTCCATGTTTCGTTCCGAACCGGGCTGCAGGGGAACAGGGCCGAGCTGCAAACCTATAGCTTCAGTTCCAAAAAATAAAAGTGCAAATGAATAAGCTTCAGATTTCAGACTCAAAGATGTGATTTACCAAGAATTATCCCAAATTCTGTTATATTATACATAAAGGTAGGGTGGGTGGCTTAGTGGTTGGCATGTTCTCCTCTTAGCGGTTGGGATTCCCAGTTCGATTCCCAATCTGGGTTTCCATGTTCTCCATGTTCGCGTGGGTTTCCTCCGGGTTCTCCGGTTTCCTACCACAGTCCAAAAACATGGATCAAGTCAACTGAATTCTCCAAATTGCCCCATATAGAGTGTGTCTGTGTGAGTGAGCGTGTGCCCAGCGATAGATTGGTGTCCTGTCCTGGGTGTATCTGCCCAGCGCCCGAGACCCTAACCCTAACCCTGGATGGGCATGGGGAAACCCCCCCAGACCCTAGTAGAGGATAAAGTGGAAGATGATGGATGGATAAAGGGGCAGCACGGTGGCTTAGTGGTTTAACATGTTTTCCCCTCAGTCCTTGGGATTCCCGGTTCGAATCCCAATCTGGGTTTCCACGTTCTCCCCATGTCCGTGTGGGTTTCCTCCGGGTTCTCCAGTTTCCTCCCACAGTCCAAAAACATGGATCAAGGTCAATTTAATTGTCCAAATTGCCCCATATAGAGTGTGTGTGTGAGTGTGTGCCCAGTGATAGATTGGCGCCCTGTCCTGGGTGTATCTCCCCAGCGCTCGAGATGTTTACCCCTGGATGGGCATGGGGAACCCCCCCGCAACCCTAGTAGAGTATAAAGCAGAAGATAATGGATGGATGGATTATACAGTCCATTCTGTGTGGAGTTTGAAGTTTCTTCTATGATTGATCCATAGGATGTTCTCCCAGAAGCATCATATCTTCGTCAGGTAAGGTTATTTTTATATAGCTCCGTATTGACAGCATCCTACAGCATCCATATGGTGATGGACCATAAGAGCTGACAGCATTGTGTCTGCATAACAGACAGAATTCATCTGAAACTTCATGGAGGTTCCTTTTCCACCATAACAACCATCCTTTATTATAATCCTCCCGTGTTTCTCCTCCATCTATGTCCAGGTAGGTCAGCTTCAGCACCGGTGGACTCAGGGACCTTATGATCCATCCATTATCTTCCGCTTTATCCTCTACTAGGGTCGCGGGGGGGTTCCCCATGCCCATCCAGGGGAGAACGTTTCGGGCGCTGGGCAGATACACCCAGGACAGGGCCAATCTATCACTGGACACACTCTATATGGGGCAATCTGGAGAATTCAATTGACCTTGATCCATGTTTTTGGACTGTGGGAGGAACCACCATGCCACCTCTGACATCTATGGATCAAGATCTCTGGAGATAATTGCACACTGTTTGTTCTCTGGAAAATCTGGCATCTGGAAAAGTCCTCATAACTGTGTCCGTGACTGAACCCGGCTTGAGTCAGTTACATCGGTGGACATCAAAGCACAGAGGACACTCAGTATCTCAGTATGACTCTGTACTCCACACATCCACGTTCCGTATTTATAGCGCAGAACTGTAGACAGGTTTTATGTTACACACTGAACATTCTATACAGGACCAGGTATGGGGGGTGTGTGTGTGTGTGATGTGATCCTAATCGTCCTGTAATCCTTTATAATCCTGTCCTCAAACCGGAGCAGGATCCCGTTGCCATGTTCCAGATGTTGCGCTGTAAACAGACAGGACAGCGGGATGCCGAGTTTCTCTTCCCTCTCTAATAAATGATGCTTTATCCTTCAGAGTTAGAGCGCGTCCGCCTCTCAGCACCGAGGATCTGGTTTCGAATCCCAATCTGGGTGGAGTTTCCATGTTTTCCCCGTGTTGGCATGGGTTTCCTCTGGGTTCTCCAGTTTCCTCCCACAGTCCAAAAACAGGGTAAAATAAAGGTTCTAAATTGCCCCATATCATATGTGCTTGTGCGAGGAGACCGGGTACTCCGGGTTCCTCCCACAGTCTGAAAACAGGGTAAAGTAAATGCTCTAAATTGCCCCATATGGTGTGTGCTTGTGTGAGGAGACCGGGTACTCTGGGTTCCTCCCACAGTCTAAAAACAGGTTAAAGTGAAGGCTCTAAATTGCCCCATATGGTGTGTGCTTGTGTCAGGAGACGGGGTTCTCTGGTTTCCTCCCACAGTCCAAAAACAGGGTAAAGTGAATGCTCTAAATTGCCCTATATCATATGTGCTTGTGCGAGGAGACCGGATACTTCGGGTTCCTCCCACAGTCCGAAAACAGGGTAAAGTAAATGCTCTAAATTGCCCCATATCATATGTGCTTGTGTGAGGAGACCGGGTACTCTGGGTTCCTCCCACAGTCTGAAAACAGGTTAAAGTGAAGGCTTTAAATTGCCCCATATGGTGTGTGCTTGTGTCAGGATATGTGCTTGTGCGAGGAGACCGGGTTCTCTGGTTTCCTCCCACAGTCCAAAATCAGGGTAAAGTGAATGCTCTAAATTGCCCCATATGGCGTGTGTTTGTGTGAGGAGACCGGGTTCTCCAGTTTCCTTCCACAGTCCGAAAACAGGGTAAAGTAAATGCTCTAAATTGCCCTATATCCTGTGTGCTTGTGTGAGGAGACCGGGTACTCCGGGTTCCTCCCACAGTCTGAAAACAGGGTAAAGTAAATGCTCTAAATTGCCCCATATCATGTGTTTGTGTGAGTGTGTGTGTGCCCAGTGACAGATTGCCCCCTGTCCTGGGTGTATCTGCCCACCTGGATGGGCATAGGGAACCCCCCCCCCTCCCCCGCGACCCTAGTAGAGGAAAACAATGTTGCCTCCACCTACATGTACAGGTCAGTTGGTTGGATGTGATGTGTAGTAAGTGAAGAGTGTCTTCATACCCCTCTGAACCTGTCTCCAAACCTCCTGCTTCACAGGGTGAGCCAAACCGGTCAAACACCCCCAATTAAGGGAGGAGAGGAAGGCGGGGGGGGGGGGGGTGGAGCAGATTCGGAGGATTACGAAGGATTGGTTCATCTGGAGTCGACTTATTTGATTTCCTCTGTTATTAAAGGTAAATCTAAGAGACATGTTAAACGTTGCCACATGACGTTCTCCTGGGACGGGTCCACCGGTCCCCGGACCGAGCGGCCGACGTTCCGCGGTGAGACCCTGCCCCGCGGCCGTTTGGAGGAAGCATGCTGCAGAATGACTCAGCAGAGTTCAATATTATAATTACATTAGCTGATTGCTAGGCTTATCCCAGCCCCTGGCCTGTCCCTGGCGTGGGCACCGGAATGGGTCCTCCGTCCTGCAGTCCTGCACATGGGGCTGCAGTCGGACTTTCATACCATGCAGGTCCTGTTCAGGTTTCAGCGTGTGGTTATGATGCAAGGGTTTCACGGAGAGTTCAGATTACTGTAAATGTGTTTGCCTTGGACTCCATTCAGAAAACCGGGGGGTGGGGGGGTGGGGTTGGATTGGTCCAAATTTGGGGCTCCGATAGGCCGTTAAGAATCCGGCCAAGTCGTCCTCTGAACAGCGAAGGCCCCGGTGCTGTTGACAGGGAAAGTGTCTTTGGGTCTCGGTCCGATCTTTCATTCAGCCCACCCCCCCCCCCCCTCACATGAGGTGGTGAAATTAATCTCTCCGGCTCCCCCCACTGTTGAAAGTAAGAGCTATAACTCAACAGAATGGCCTGAGACGCGTCCATCGCCTCGCTACATTTCACAAATAAATCAGGGGCCGGAAAAAGAGCCGCTGCTAATAAAATCAAACCTCGTTTTAAGGGGGCCGACCTTTGGATCGGGCGGCGCGGTGGCTTGGCGGTTGGCATGTTCTCCTCTCAGCGCTGGGGATTCCATGTTTCCATGTTCTCCCCGTGTCTACGTGGGTTTCCTCCGGGTTCTCCGGTTTCCTCCCACAGTCCAAAAACATGGATCAAGGTCAATTGAATGCTCCAAATTGCCCCTGTGTCTGTGTGAGTGAGTGTGTGTCCAGTGATAGATTGGCGCCCTGTCCTGGGTGTATCTGCCCAGCACCCAAAACTGTCTCCCTTGGATGGGCATGGGGAAACCTCCCCCCCTCCCCCCGCGACCCTAGTAGAGGATAAAGCGGAAGATAATGGATTAATGGAAATAAATGTACCTCAGGGTATTAAGGTGGATTAGTGGTTAGCATGTTCTCTTCTCAGTGCTGGGGATTCCCGGTTCGAATCCCAATCTGGGTGGAGTTTCCCTGTTCTCCCCGTGTCTGCGTGGGTTTCCTCCGGGTTCTCCGGTTTCCTCCCACAGTCCCAAAAACATGGATCAAGGTCAATTGAATGCTCCAAATTGCCCCATATAGAGTGTGTTTGTGTGAGTAAGTGTGTGACCAGAGATAGATTGCCCCCCTGTCCTGGGTGTATCTGCCCAGCACCTGAAACGTTCTCCCCTGGATGGGCATGGGGAACCCCCCCATGACCCTAATAGAGGATAAAGTGGAAGATAATGGATGGATGGATATTGATAGATACAGGACACCACTTTGAGATTACTGAATTAATGAAGGATTGAATTAAATTTAATTGAAATAACAAACTAAACTGAAACTAAAGGTTTGGACAGCGTGTGGTCACTTCGTATCCACTCTATGAATCCTCCCCTTTCAGAACTGTGCGCATTCATCGCCCATCAGAGAGATTCAGACGCTCTGCACCGTAAATAGATGTGAAGCGAGCGGGGCGTCCGCACCTCAGTGAATTATTGATGGGATGTAGAACTGTGAATGGACCCCTGCCGTCCGTTTGCAGTCACTGAGTCCGGGAACACTGCGAGGCGCAGTGCGGCCTTCAGATTAAGAATTAGGAAAAGACTCCGCCCTGATTTCACAGGCTAATGATGAGAAAATGCAAAGGGAAAGTGCACGAGCTCGCAACTTGTGGACTTGCGCCATTGTGTTGTGTTGTGCCCCAGATTGGGACTCGAACTGGGAATCCATAGTGCCAAGAGGAGAACATGCTAATCACTAAGCCACCGTGCCGCCCAATCGATATGTTAAAAAAAGATTCTAAATAAATCCTTTATTTCCAAGTTTTGTTGTAGGGCGGCATGGTGGGTTAGTGGTTAGTATGTTCTCCTCTTAGCGCTCAGGATTCCCAGTTCGAATCCCAATCTGAGTGGAGTTTGCATGTTGTCCCCGTGTCTGCGTGGGCTTCCTCTGGGTTCTCCGGTTTCCTCCCACAGTCCAAAAACATGGATCAAGGTCAACTGAATTCTTATTCATAGAGTGTGTTTGTGTGAGTGAGTGTGTGTACAGTGATAGATTGCCCCCCTGTCCTGGGTGTATCCCAGCGCCCGAAACGTTCTCCCCTGGATGGGCATGGGGTAACCCCCCCGCGACCCTAACAGAGGATAAAGCTGAAGATAATGGATAGCTGGATAGATCATCAACTCCATCCAAAGGCTTCTGAAATGAACCGCTGATCAGGTGCCTGGTGTCCACTTTAGTTTGGACTGGTTTGAAATCAAGCTCTGTTTTAGTCCTCTCTTCTGGGTATAAACAAGGGGTCAGGGTATATAGAAGGACAGGCAAATCTTTAACTTATGGACAGGTGGTGGGGCCTATCCCAGTGTTTAAAGAGCAAAAGGCTAGGAAACACAGAAAAACTAATTCAAGCGACAATTTTGCATTCTGGCGGCACGCTGGCTTAGTCCACCTCTCAGCTCTGGGGATCCAGGTTCAAATCCCTGCGTGGGTTTCCTCCGGGTTCTCCGGTTTCCTCCCACAGTCCAAAAACATGGATATAAGGTCAATTGAGTTCTCCAAATTGCCCCATATAGTGTGTGTGTGTGTGTGTGTGTGTGTGAGTGAGTGTGTGCCCAGTGATAGATAGGCACCCTGCTCAGCGTTCAAATCCCACTCCGGGTGGAGTTTTCCTGTTCTCCCCGTGTCCGTGTGGGTTTCCTCCGGGTTCTCTGGTTTCCTCCCACAGTTTAAAAACATGGATACAAGGTCAATTGAATGCTCTAAATTGTCCCATATAGAGTGTGTTTGTGCCCAGCGAGTGTGCCCATCACCTGAAACATTCTCTCCTGGATGGGCATAGTGCCCCCCCCCTCACGACTCTAATAGAGGATTAAGCAAAAGACAATAAAGGAATGAATAATTGAATTTCGCATCCTCAACCCAATTAAATGTTTTGGATGTAAAGAAAACCTGAGCGCTATGCGGAATCCCACACAGACACAGAGAGAACATGCAAAGACTAAAGACAGATACAGGACATGGGTTCTAATGACTTTGGAGTGACAGGTGAATCTGTTTGTCGGTAATATAAAGCAGATCTTTGTATTATCAATAAGCCAGTTTACACACAACTCTCCAGTACGACTTAAAAAAGTATGAATACCACTAGCGAAGGTCTAAGACAAACGAATGCTGCACACCGTGTCCCTGAAGACTCCGCAAACCTGTCCATCATGAAACTTTATCACCAACACCAACACAAAGTCCCACAAACACACGAAATGAGTCCTGATTCCGGTAATTCTTTCTAAAACCAGAGTCTAGAGTATTTACTGCATGCATCGTCCACTAGAGGGCAAACGACATGTGGTTGAGTTTCTCTATGACTTTGCTGGAGCGTAAACAATCACATCAATCATGTAGACGTCATCGAAATTTTTTTGTGATACCGGTGGCTTTAAAGGGTTAAAAGTTTCCTAAAATTTTCTCAAATCGTCGAGAGCAAAAGTGAAGTGAAGGCGGCAAACACAACCAGTCAGCAACTGAAGCCATCCCCCAGAGACAGTACGGGTGTCTGAGCGTCTGTCCTGACTGGACACCATCGCCTCATCCCTGTCCACGTTCCAAACCAGCTGCTAAGGTTAATCCAGTACCATGAGATTAGGGAAGCTAACACGCAGAACTGTCGCTCTACAGCGCTGGGGTTCGAATCACGGTGGCGTCATTTAAAAAAAAAAGAAAAACGGTTAGAGCTGGAAGATTTTCACCGAGGAGCTCAGGACCGCCGTCCAATCAGACGACAGGGATTATTTCAGACCCTAAGCACGGTGGAAAAAACCTTACCTGCCATGTGATGCTGTATTAAGAAGAGCGGCCCTTCTGATCTGGGGTCAGTTTTTGGTGATCATCGGCTGAATGCGTATTTCCGTACAGGTGAGAGGACTTACCTTTCGGAACGACTTACGTGTTTTATTTATGAGGAGACGGCGGGAGAGGAACAGAAGCAAAGGCTTGATGAATAAATCAAAAAGTTGCACTTACTGAAATAAAAGCCTCGGTCTCCACAGACGAACTGTAAAGTGTCCACGAGCTCTGCCCCGCACAGAGTCTCAGGCCCCGCCCAAACTGCAACTGGTGTTACGGTGAGTGCGCACAGCAGCAGCACAGGAGCAGGCACACGCCCGAAACACACACAGTGCATGATCCACTGCAGGAGAGAGAGAGAGAGAGAGAGAGAGAGAGAGAGCGAAAACGAGTCAGACAGACAGTGAAACAGAGAGAGAGAGAGAAACAGAATGAGAGAGAGAGAGAGAGAGAGACAGAAAACGAGTCGAAAAGACAGTGAGACAGAGGGAGAGAGAGAGAGAGAGAGAGAGAGAAAGAGAGAGAGAGAGAGCGCAATACAGTGAGATAGAGTTACCGAGAGGTAGTGGCATAAAAATACAGATAGAGAAAGTGATACAGAGAGAGAGAGAGAGAGAGAGAGAGAGGGCGAAAGACAGGTTTATAAAAATATAATGACAGATTAGAAAGAGACACAGAGAAAAATATGAGATAGAGAGAGACCAAAAACGAGAGAAGCAATCAGAAAGACAGAGAGAGGGAGAGAGAGGAACAGAATGAGAGAGAGAGAGAGAGAGAGACCAAAAATGAGTCAGAAAGACAGTGAGACAGAGGGAGAAAGAGGAACAGAATGAGAGAGAAAAGAGTGAGAGAGAGGTAGTGGCATACAAATACAGATAAAGAAAATGATGCACAGACAGAGAGAGAGAGAGAGAGAGAGAGAGAGAGAGAGAGAGAGAGAGAGAGAGAGAGAGAGAGAGAGAGAGAGAGAGAGAGAGAGAGAGAGAGAGAGAGAGAGAGAGATACAAAGAGGGCAAAAGACAGGTTTATAAAAATATAATGACAGATGAGAAGAAGAGACACAGAGAAAAATATGAGAGAGTAGAGAGAGATGTAGAGCAAGAGAGAGAGAGAGAGAGAGATACAGAGCAAAAGAGAGAAAATGTGATATAAAAAGAGAGAGAGAGTTATGGATAGAACCAGAGATACACAGACAGCAAGACAGAAAGAGAGAGAGTGAGAATGAGAGTGCAAGAGAGGGGGAGAGAGAGAGGGAGAGAATGAGAGTGCAAGAGAGGGGGAGAGAGAGAGAGAGAGGTTGGGGGTTAGTTTGCATCAGCTTGGATCCACCCTCCTCTGAAACTCCTCCACTTTTAACAACAAAACTGTTTTCCATCAGATTTCAAACTGAAAAGTCCCGATTGGCTGAAATCTCAGCGTTTAGTTTGGTGTTGAGGTCAAAAACAATCCGAAAACCCAGAACAGAAATAAAGTTGCACCCGAGCCAAGAGTCTTTAAATAAACCCACTGCGAGTGGAACCCATGGAGAGGACCTTCCACCGAATCTCCAGAAAAAGCCATCAGTGCAGTCAGTATGGAGAGAACAGCAGACTGCTGAGAGTCACTTTAAACACAATCATTCAAATCAATTAATAAATTAAATTAAATTGGGCTTTGGTTTGAATCGGCTGATGACGTTTCAAATAAATATGCGCAGACTTTGAGATCCTCATGAACCTCATTTATTAAATGCACCTCGAGTTGACGACGTCTGAGGAAAATAACGTCATGGGGGCAATACCCCAATACCCCCGTCATTACCACCGTCATTACCTGAATACCACCGTCATTACCCTAATAATTCGTCATTACCCCAATACCCTCGTCATTACCATCGTCATTACCCTAATACCCCCATCATTACCCCAGTACCCCCGTCATTACCCTAATACCCCCGTCCTTACCACCGTCATCACCCCAATACCCCCATCATTACCCCAGTACCCCCGTCATTACCATCGTCATTACCCTAATACCCCCGTCATTACCACCGTCATCACCCCAATACCCCCATCATCACCCCAGTAACCCCGTCATTACTCCAGTACTCCCGTCATTACCCTAATACCCCCGTCATTACCCCAGTACCCCCGTCATTACCACCGTCATTACCCTAATACCCCCGTCATTACCCCAATACCCTGGTCATTACCCCCGGTGCGCGCTGCGGACCCCGCTGGA
>JAFMOD010000812.1:12461-24460 GCA_019802435.1 Corydoras maculifer | reverse complement strand
TAATAATAATAATAATAATAATAATAATAATAATAATAATAATAATAATAATGTTTTATACAGATTAATTATAAAAACAATTTCTATATGATTAATTTACATATAATTCTATTATTTCTAATTTATCTGAATCTTTGTCTTTTTTCTGATGTGATAATCCTTTTATTGTTTTTATTAATTTAATTAGTTTAAATTTTTTTTTTATTGTTTTTTATTAATTTTATTTTACGTTCTCCGCAGCAAAGTGACTGTAAATGGGAAAGTTAAAAAGATAAATTGAATATATCTAATAAGAGAAGAAATTAATAAAAACAATAATTACAACAGAAATCAAAATCAATCCATAAATCAATTAATAAATCAATCAGTTCAGGTGGTGGAGCAGAAGAGCGCTGTGTAAATGGAACCATATGAACCTTCTGTTTCTGTTCTGATCACCGTACAGCGGGGTGCACACACAGAGCCTTCATCATTTAAAGATCATCATCATCATCATCATCATCATCAGAACGTCTCAGTCTGAGGTTTTAATTCCAAATAAAACAGCAAAGGTTTCAGCTGCTGTCCTGTTACAGTCTCCAACCCACAACAAATACATCCACCCAAACAACTCCACCCAAACGACTCCACCCAAACGACTCCACCCAAACGACTCCACCCAAACGATTCCACCCAAACGACTCCACCCAAACGAATCCACCCAAACGATTCCACCCAAACGATTCCACACAAATGATTACAACCAAACGATTCCACCCAAACGACTCCACCCAAACGAATCCACCCAAACGATTCCACCCAAACGATTCCACACAAATTATTACAACCAAACGATTCCACCCAAATGAATCCACCCGAATGAATCCACACAAACGAATCCACCCAAATGATTCAACACAAACGAATCCACAACAAATACATCCACCCAAATGAATCCACCCAAACGAATACACACAAACGATTCCACACAAACGATTGCATACAAATGATTACAACCAAACGATTCCACCCAAACGATTCCACCCAAATGAATCCACCCGAATAAATCCACACAAACGAATCCACCCAAATGATTCAACACAAACGAATCCACAACAAATACATCCACCCAAATGAATCCACCCAAACGAATACACACAAACGATTCCACACAAACGATTGCATACAAATGATTACAACCAAACGATTCCACCCAAACGATTCCACCCAAATGAATCCACACAAATGAATCCACCCAAATGATTTAACACAAACGAATCCACAACAAATACATCCACCCAAACGAATACACACAAACGATTCCACACAAACGAATCCACCCTGTAATTCTTTACATCAAACACATTCACCAGAATCAAACCCCAGAAAACTCCAGCTTAAACAAACCCAGTTCAAACGAGTCGAGTTTAAACTGAGATCAGCGTGCGGTTACACTTCCATTCAGTCAGCTGATCAGAATGATAAGTCTCATAATCAGTTATGGTGGACGTCGTGATGGAGGGCTGTGACGTGCTCCAGATGGGCAGCTGCACCTGAACCTCCGCCCTGTCCTGATCCACCTTCATATTCAGCTGCAGTTCAGTCTCCTGAACCCAAACCTTTCACCTGAGCATCTTTATTCTGCTGTCTGTGCTCCTCACAACTCTGATCTGACGTTCTAAACCTACAGAATCAGCACGGTCAGCGCGGTCAGCACGGTCAGCGCGCAGACGGTTCAAAGGGTTATTATTCTAATTATTCTCATCAGGATAATTAATACTGTTCATAACAATCTGATCTAACCTTTAATTCATCACTTAAAGTTCCACTCAGAAATCTACCTCCTGCTGAGAACGTCCTAAAGAACACGGAGAGAACCGACGTCAGCTCTGATAAGAAAACATTATAATATTAATAATAATAATAATAATAATTATAATAATAAAGTTCAGGACGACTGAAACTCTCAGACGTCTGGAGTTTTTAGATTTAAATTAAACTGAACATTCAGTTCTGATTCATAACGACATTTGATTTAATAAATAAATATAAGATTTTTATTTTAATCTCGTCAGAAAATCGACATTTCAATAAAACTGAATTCTTTATTTTCGACACACAAATCTAATCTGGATTACATTTAAATAAAGATCAAAGAAAGTCCTTTAAACCTTTAGATTATAATTAAATAAACTATATAATATAATATAAATCATATTTAAATACAAAGATAAAATAAATGAATGAAATCTTATTAATAATTGTCTGAATAACGAGATCATTTGTCTCATCCATAAATACAATTACATTAAAGATCAATTCTAATTTAATTACTGTACAAAAATTAATAAACAATAAATTAAAACCTAAACTGTGTTTTTATGACATCGTAATTATTATAATTATTATAATTATTAATGTCTCAGGCTGAAGTTTTAAACCCATCATTAATTTTAATTCTTTAACCTTTAAATAAAGAAAAAAGAAGCAAAGCTCCAAATGAACTCTATCATGTATTAATTATTTTAATTTATATTGATCGATTATAAAAACTGAATATCAGACTTTAATATTGTTTAATTTAAATGTAATTAATTTGGAGTTTGATGTAAATCTGATCGATTCAATCTGAACACAAAATAAAATGAAATAAAATTATAATGAATCAAACTAATTAATTAGGAAAATAAACGACTGAATGAATATTGGAACAGAAACGTGAACCAATTCCAATAAAGTTCTGCAGTTTGAAGCCCTCGTTTAAACGGCTTTAACGAAGAGCAGACGGACCGCCAGCGTTCTGCGGCTGAAAGTGGAACGTTCCTGTAAACGGGACGGAACCGACCCGCGGGCTCTAAAGAGAAACGTTTAATACTCACGCCGGCCCCCGGCCCCCGGCCTCCGTCCCCGTCCCTCGCGGGCTGAAGAACCTCCAGCAGAACCCGGACGTCCTTCTGGACTCAGACGTCATGCAGGAGAAGGGTCTCCTCTGATCAAAGTGGATTAAGGTTCTAGAGGACAGACGGTGGGTTCTTGGTGAAGCTTGAGCATGATTTATTTAGGTGGTTTATGAGCATCTTAATTATTGATATCCCAATTAGAGGAACATTGGGAGGCGCTGGTGTTGGAGCTACTTTAGTGGCGCCGGAGAGCTCGGCCACTCCTCGATCCAGAGGACGTCCCGCGTCTCCGAGTCCAACACATAAAACCCTGCTGACTCACGTCCACCGCAAACTGCCGACCTCATCCTGCCCTCGGCGCTGCAGGAACCGACCCCGGGGGGAACCAGCGCTCGCATGGTTCAGATGTTCAAGCAAACTTTATAACATTAGAACAATCAGGATCTCAAATGATCTTCATCAGAAACTATTCACTCGTCAATGTGATTAGAATTTAATACCAATTAATAATTCTGTTAATAATTCAGTTTAATATCAACTTCATTTAGAAATGAGATTTAATTAAAATTTAATTTGTAAATTATTTTTAAAAAAAACTATTATCATGAGAACAAAGAAAATTCAATCGTTTTTTTTTATTTTTAATTTATGAATCAAAACATTTTGAAATGCTTTTGAAAATTCATTCATTAAAAATAAATTAGAAAAACATTTTACTCACCAGGTTCTACAAACTGGATCCACATCCGCCGCAGAACCTGCAGAACCTCCAGAACCTCCAGAACCTCCAGAACCTGCAGAACCTGCAGAACCTCCAGAACCTGCAGAACCAGAGAAACACACATTTTTATTAAACGCTCCACTGTTATTAAAAAATACTAATTAAATACATATACTATTAATATCATTTAGTAGAATTAGTGGAATTTATATTATAATACATTATCATAAAATAATAATGATAATAATTTAAACATAACAACAGAATATTATAATTATAATGTTAATTATTTTAATGATTTTTGACTCTTGTTTTATTTCGTTGTGACTCTGGAGACGATATCGGAATTATTCTCATTTGAGAGATGAAGGACAGGGCGTCTCAGCTCCGTCTCGGTTTTGTCTCAGTTCTGTCTCAGGTTTATCTCAGTTCCCTCTCACTTCCGTCTCAGTTTTGTCTTGGTTCTGTCTTAGTTTTGTCCCAACTCTATCTTGGCTCAGTCTCACTTTCATCTCAGATCTGTCTCAGTTTTATCTCAGCTCCGTCTCGGTCCTGTCTTGGCTCTACCTGAGCTCTGTCTTGGTACCGTCTCAGTTTTGTCTCGACTCTATCTCAGCTCTGTCTCACTTCCGTCTCGGCTCCGTACATGTGTTTGGGTGTTTTTTGAATCGGGTGCAGTGAGTGACGGATGTGGACAGCGGGACTCTGGTTGTGAGGATGGGCCTCCATCAATAATGAATGCCAAATTAAGCACAGAGGCATCAGCGAGGCATCAGCGAGGCATCAGCGAGGCATCAGCGAGGCATCAGCGAGGCATCAGCGAGGCACGCTTACTCAAAGAAAGGTCAAAGTGAGCAGTAATGATTTTTTAATGACATTTTAAAAGGAGACCATTTGCATTCCTCTCAGGCATCGTTACTCAGACATGTAATAACAAATAAAGCACTCCGGAATTCCTCACGTCATGTGATCAGCGCCGGCGAGCGGGCGAGCGAGAGAGAGAGAGAGAGAGTTTAATCAGCATTCTGCAGACGCTCCCTCACTCAGGTGCTCGAGACCTTCACACTGACGGGATAGGCCATCAGGTGACAGCCACTGATCTCTGCATTAAAAAAACAAGCTGGAATCAAACCCGCGTTCGGAGTGCGCCTCTGATGTTCAGGGCGGCTCCGCCCAACGTCTCAGAGCGGCTCCGCCCGTAACGTAAATCACCACTGACGCCGTGAACCGAACCCGAGTCCGAGTCCGCCCGCTGCCTCAGAACGCTGAGAACGTCCAGGTTCTAAAGACCTCCCACAGCATGTCCTCACATAACCCCACATCCTCAGGGTGGAGGTGCACCCAGACCCTCCTGCAGAACTGGGAACCATCCACCACCCCAATAACACCTGCTCTGTCCATGGTCCTGACCATCGGAGAACATACCAAAGGGACTAACCGGTGGACTATAGAACCAAACCATAGAACCTCTGAATCTGTATGAAGGTGGAGCTGGTAGAGCAGCTGGAGGGAGGTTCTGGTTCCACATGGTTCTGTGAGAACTCTGAACCGGTCAGACTGCAGCTCCGTGTTCCGAATCGGAACCCTCATCCTTTTTCATCAAGGATCGTGGAACTAAAGGTTCCTCCTGAGATGGTTCCGCTGAAGGAATTCCTCTGTTCTGAAGCTCTAATGTCCACCTGGTCCACCAGTTCTGGAGCCCGATGGTCACCACCCACTTGACCCGGGAGCTCAGCGTGTCGGTGGGGGTGCGTGTCCACGGGTTCTAATGTCCTGCATTGCGGTGCCGGGAGCGGCATTCCGCACGCGGCCGTGGGGAACGCCGGAGTCCTGCCCGCCCCCTCGCCGTGGCGTGACCCCATGCCGACGTGTCTCCGGCGCACACTGGGACCACGCCGAGGACCGAGAGCGTGTCGGATCCGTCCCACCGGCGGGGGGGGCGCTCCGTCCCCGAAACCCTGGAACCCGGGTCGCGCGTGTATGCACGCTCACGGACACACGCTGGACCCGGACAAAGGCGCCGGACAAAGGGAGAGGACAGAGATGCAGGTCTCCGCCCCCCCGTGAAAGCCAAGGTGACAGAGCGTCTGAATGGAGACGCCGTTAAGGGGATCACTAATCTGAGCGTTATATCCGATTAGCACACGGCCCGCCTCACGCGCCCGCGCCGCCGACCGCCATTATATATTTATTTACAGAAAGCCGGGGGGGGCCGCGGGAGGGGGCGGGGCTTGTCCTGCCCCCGCGGTGTCACTCACAATGGGACCGAGGCGGCAACCAGGCAGAAACGCTCCAGATGTCATCAGCACTCGAAGGTGTGAGAAGGTCACCGAGTGTGTGTGAGAGAGTGTGTGTGTGTGTGTGTGTGTGTGTGTGTGTGTGTGTGGAACAGGTCTTCATGTCCTGAATGTGCAGTGGCGTGGACACTGAGTGATCTGAGGAGCTGCAGTTTCTTCTGAAAGCAGGTCACCAGTTCCACCTTTTAGTTCCAGTTTGTCTTTAAATCATTAGATCCACATGTCAAACTTCCCAACAGGAACCGTCCGGTTCCACGCGCCGGTCTTAATGATGTCACAGTGTTTGGTTCTGATGGATCTGCTCCACACTCCTCACGACGTTCTGCACGGCTCATCGCCATCACCACACCCGGGTCACATGACTGAATTATCACTATTAGCTGTCATCAATCAACATGAGCAGGTGATTTAGAGTTCCTGCTCTGGTTCCTCTTTCCAGGCGTGTGTAAATTCAGTCAGAGGAATATGTTTTGGGAAATTGATCTAGTTCCTGCCCTGGTTCCTGTTCTCAGGCATGTGTACATTCAGTGAAAGGTGTATGTTTTGTGGAATTAATTTAGTTCCTGCTCTGGTTCCTTTTCGAAAGTGTGTGTATATTTCTTTTGTTCTTTGGGATAGATTTAGTTCCTGCTCCGGTTCCTGTTACCAGGCGTGTGTAAGTTCAGTGATAGGTATATGTTTTGTGAAACTGATTTAGTTCCTGCTTTGGTTCCTGTTCTCAGGCATGTGTGTGTGTGTATATATATTTTGGTTTGTAGGATTGATTTAGTTCCTGCTTTGGTTCCTGTTCTAAGGCATGTGTATATAATTGCTTTAGTTCCTGCTTTGGTTCCTGTTCCCAGGTGTGTGTATATATTTTTGTTCTGTGGGATTGAATTAGTTCCTGCTCTGGTTCCTGTTCCCAGGCATGTGTATATATATTTTTTGTTTTGTGGAACTGATTTAGTTCCTATTCTGGCTCTTTCTGAGATGTGTGATGTGCCTGGATCAGAATCGATGTTCTAATGCATGTCATGACAGTTTAATGGGGTTCTCCCGGTGACTGGGTTCTATGAGATGTTTATTACGATCTGTATGAGAACCTTTAGAGGAACCTTTCTCTCAGCTGTTGGATTTAATTATTCAGTGGTGGCGCTGCAGCATCTGGAGGGTCAGAGCGCGCGCTGCGCCGCCACCGCATGCTGCGCCGCCACCGCGCGTTCTCCAGCACATATGCTGCGCAGGTGGAGGAGGACGCCGCCGCAGAACCGACGCCACCACGTTCCTCACAAATCACTCCAACAATGAGCCGCTGATGAGAGCCTCGTTACTCCGCTCTGTTAATTACTGAATATTCAGAACCCAGAGGAACCGCACCACGGTGGCGGAGTTAGGAGAACCTCCCACCAGGAGGAGCACCTCCCTCCTGGAAACCAATGGAATCAGGAGAACGTCCAGCAGCTGGAGAACCCTCGTCTCACAGAGACAATGATGAAGCACTTCATCCGCCCGGACACCGAGGGGCGCTCTGCCTGCGCCTCCGGAGAACCTCCACCTCCCCCTCTTCCTCCTCCTCCTGCTCTAGCACAGCATGAACAGTTTGGGGAAGGCCCTCAGAACACCCTGAACTCTCGTTCTGAACCACGGAGCAGTCTGCCTGTACAGAACCCTGCTCTCAGCATGAATTGGAACTCCGAATGTGTGTGTTAATGAGCGAAGGTTCAGAGCTGCCTCGAACCAACCTCTGCAGACCGGCTGTTATCCTGAAAGGTCAGAGGTCGTGTGGGGTGAGTGGGGGTGTGAGAGAGGGCAGCTGAGGGCGAGAGAGCAGCACTCCTCACCTACAGGCTCTCTCTCTCACCACCACCTCCTCTCACTCGCCCGCCCGCCCGCCCACTGAAAATGACTTCCTGACTGATCACCGGCATAATTAATGTGAAGGGGCCCGGGGCCCGACCCCTGACCCCGCCCCGCCCCTACTCTGTCAGAGCGGATAAAGAGAGGGAGGGCTGAGGCTTAACCTTCACATGTTCAGGTCTCACTACACAAACTACAACCTCCCCAGAGAACCGAGAGGAGGCGCAGGGAGGAGGCGCGGGGAGGAGGCGCAGATACCTCCCTGTTAAACTTTAATCACCCGAGAGAGAGGGGGGAGGGGACTGGAACATCAACCAAGCTATTGATGCTTCTCCTCGTTTAAATCCAGAACAGAAACGTAAGAAGGTCAGAAAGATGCAGGAGGAACCATCCTGCTGGAGGAGGAACCATCCTGCTAGAGGAGGAACCTTTAGGTCCACAAGCCCCAGATGAATGCTGGAACAGGAGCATCATCAGAGTTCTGACCTCCTGAAGAAAACACAACCCAGCCCTCACCATGCTGATAAGGTCTGCTGGAGCTCTGAGGAACATCTCAGGAACCCAGTCGCCACCATGCGGACGCCTCCTGTTCTTATGGAACAGTTCCACATGAAGTCTGCCGCAGCTGTGAGGAACCACCACCATGCTGAAGAGCTCCACACAGAGTCTGCTGCAGCTCTGAGGAACATCTCAGGAACCCTGGTACCACCATGCTGACAACATCCAACTGACCAACATCTGGCACCCTTTGTGCCTCCTGAACCTTTCATGGATTCCGGAGCTCCTTTAAAGTGGAACCGTGCCTCATAGCGCACTCCGACCATGTAATGCCTCTGCTGGTGGGCCGTGGTGGTGCACGCCGGCGGTGGAGGACGTGATCAGCGGGGAGTTCAGATAATTGAGGGGGAATTGCTTTTTGCTCCACAATGAAACTTTGTTGTTTGCAGTTGAGAGCTCGCGGCGGCGGCGTTGGTGGTGGTGGTGGTGGTGGTGGTGGTGGCGGCGTTTCATCCGCAGCTTAAAGAGCCGGCGCTCCTCCACCATTAACTGAAGCCCGTTCTCCATCCGTCCGGAACCGGAGAACCTAAACGGCGCTAAGCTGCGGCGCCTGTCAGGTGACCACCTCAAAACCATCTGATGTGCCAATTTAACCCGATCTGAGACGCCGGCGCGGACCGAGGGATCAAAGCCACGTGGGCGTCCTCGCGTCCTCGCGTCCTCGCGTCCTCGCCCGGCTTTTGATTAGCGCCGAACTGCGGAGTGGCCCTCATTAAAGGAGCGCCGCGCATTCTTAAGACAATTCCTCCTTTTCTTCTTCCCTCCTCGACGGCGCGCCTCGTCCCGCCGCCCGCGCCGCCCATCTCCAGAGGCGGCTCGTTAGTGATATTAATCGATACGCCGCGCTTTGATCCGGCGTAAGCGATCCGATCCGAGCGATCGGGAGGTCGCCAAGCCGACGCGCCCCACAACCGGAGGTGGCATCGCTTCCAGGAGGCGGGGACAGCACGGGGAGCCCTTCCCAAACGCAGATCAGAGACCCGGATACGGAACGCCAGGACACGCTCACGAGGTGAGGACGCGACAGAACCCCGAAAATCAATCAGACATCAGACTCCTGATCCGATCCCATCCCCAATTACAGCATTCACACCAACACAGCACCCCCCCATCCACCACAACCTCCATCACTGCAGCACTGAGCACCATCCACCACAAACACAACCTCCATCACTGCAGCACTGAGCACCATCCACCACGTGCAGATGGAGAACAGACACCAGGTTTAAAAGAGAAAGAACGACCGAGCTTGTACAGATTGGTTTGTCTGAAGACCTCCAGGATTTTATACTAACTCAAGTCAAAAAGGTCAAATCCAGCAGAGTCGGGATCCCAATGCGTCCAGCCGGCGAACACGGACATGGTGCGCTTCCATCCCCCGTCATTCAGGAACATGTTTTAAACGTTAGTCCATCATCAGCCCTCACTGCAGCGTCTGACACATCGACAGACTGACTGAGATCACACACACACACTCACACACACACACACACACACACACACACACACACTGCGGCTACACTCCAACAAGCCAAGCAGTCAGCCTTCCAATTCATATCAACTGAAGATGGAGTGTAACATCGAGCGGGAGAGCAGAAGATCAATTCAACTGTGTCATGTACTTATTCTGATGTCCTGACACACACACACACACACACACACGCACACACACACACACACACACACACACACACACACACACACACACACACACACACACACACACACACACACACACACACACACACACACACACACACACACACACACACACACACACACTCACTTCAGATGATACCAATGTGTTTCATATAAAAAACAGTTTAATAATAATAAAAAGTTTATAAAATAATGAATTAATAATGAATTAATAATAATATAAATATATAATTAAATGACATCGTTGTATTATATTTACTTTAAACATTATCGTTAATTTAATAATTCATGATTTGAACTTTTAATTTAGTATTAATTTAGTTTGTTCATTAATTTGCAGCAGAATAATTTATAATTTTAATATAAAATCCTGAAACTTACAACAATAATCAAACACATTTATATGAAACTGGTACGTGTGTGTGTGTGTGTGTGTGTGTGTGGGGGGGGGGGGGTCAGAATCATATTAATAAAATAAAAATAAAAAATATTAATAAAGAAAAAAACTTTATATTTAATCTCCACGCTCTGTTCATGTTCAGTGACATCATCAGAATTTATAAGATTAAAGATTGAAATGAAATTTAAATGAAGAACAATTCATTTTACAGACGGCACTGCAGGCTATAAATCTAATCGTTTATGACGTTAATTAATCATATTCAAATATATTAAATATCATTAAACAGGTTTGTATTTCATTTTCATCCTGCGATAACAATAAAAAATTCTAAACACAAAATTTCATTTAATATTAAATAATAATTGTTATGATGATCATTATGATATTAATTGTATCATTATTTTTATTATTTTATAATTGTTATTATTTTATAATAATTTCTTTATAAATGTGTTAAATGTGATTGGCTGATTTAAATGAATGTATTCAATTTCTTGACTGAGAATCGTCCACCTCCCCGCTCTGATCGGAGAACATACCAAAGCGAAATAACAGTATCCAGAGAAACAGGTGGAACTACAGAACGGAACTCTGGAACTACAATGTGGAACTGAGTTGACGGCGAAGGTTTAGTTCCTGAACTGTTCATACCGTGATTAGTGATGAATATTTAAATGATCTATTGGTAAAAGCAGCTCTCTGATTGGCTGGATCTCTGGTGTGATTATCAGGTGTCACGTCACCGAGTTAAAGTTTAGGAACCACAGGCTTCTAAATCTGGATGAACGTCTTCAAAGCTGTTGCTAGGGTAAAAGTTGGATGTGGCTGCCAGCAGGAGAGCGGCAGGTGATTGGCCGCGGCGGTGCAGGGGGAGGGGCCACCTATCGCACAAGAAAATAATAAGTGCACCCGAAAAACGGCGAGACCATGTGACTAAGACCCTCTCATCTGCCGCAGCGTTCCACTGATCCCTCAGAACCGAACCACCCTGACCCGCTGACTCAGATCCATCTGCACACCGCACCGTACGTCCCGCCGACCCCGGCCCCCGGCCCCCGGCCCCGCCCCCTCGTCCCCCGCTCTGCTTTGTTGTTTTGGGGAGTTAACGTGCCATTAGCATAGCGATTTCCATGCAGGCTTTATTAATTAATATCACATCTGCACACGGCGGCGGCGGGGGCGGGGCCACGGCGCAGGGGGGCCAATCACAACGCCAAAAAAAAGAAAGAAAGAGAAGCTCAACAAAAAGTTTGCTATTGAAATGTTAAATCCTAAAGTGCTGGATCAATCAGAACCCCAAAGCCGGAGCGAGCGGCGCAGGGAATTCTGGGGGTGTCGGGGGGGGGGGGTGTGTGGGGGGGGGGGGTTTGATGCACTTGTTTGATATAAAAGCAAAGACAAAGGAACTTTAAGCTCCTTAAACCCTTCAGTAATGTGGAGCTTTGAGAGGAACCACACTCATAACCGCCACCGCAGACACGCCGCCCCCTGCTGGAGGAGGACGCAACACGCAGCGCAGAGAAAGAACCGCCAACACAAACCGCGTGGAACCAGGACTGGAACCTTCATGCCGTTCCACAAACGAGTGAAGAACCTCCAAACCTCAGGTCCACCAGAACCCAGAGAACCGGAACCCAGAGAACCGG
>JAFMOD010000810.1:231194-242425 GCA_019802435.1 Corydoras maculifer | reverse complement strand
GTCCATCAGGGGGACGGGATCCGGGGCCTCATGGCAGACGGGGCATCGCGGGATCCAGGAGCTATAGCTATGTGTCTTCCAGCCAGGAGTCCAGGACCTCGCCTGACCTCCAGGGGGGCGGGATCCGGGGCTTTGCCCGTCTTCCCTGAGGGTGGGATCTGGGGCCTCATCTGTCCTCCGTGGGTGGGTGGGATTCGGGGCCTCGCCTGTCCCCCGGGGGTGGGCGGGATCTGGGGCCTCAACTGTCCTCTGGGGTTGGGCAGGATCCGGGGCCTTGCCTGTCCTCCAGAGGCGGGTTCTTGGGCCTCATGGCAGACGGGGCATTGCGGGATCCAGTGCCTATAGCTGTGTGTCTTCCAGCCAGGGGTCCAGGACCTCGCTCGACCTGCGGGATCTGGGGGCCGGGATCCGGGGCCTCGCCTGTCCCCCGGGTGGCAGGATCCAGGGCCTCTTGGGGGGGAGGAGGGGGAGGGCATCGCAGGATCCGGGGCCTATGGCCTTGTCGTCCAGGTCCTCACATGTCCTCGCGTGGCAGTCGGGTGATGTTGCCGACAGCAGAACGTTGTCTCAGTTGCGTCAGGACACGTTCTCTCCGTTCTGATCTGCGGTTCCAGGTTCCGATGACAGACGTCTGTTGACGTCGTTAAGCCTGAAGCGCCGCCACCGCGTTGCGCAACCACACGGCGAGTCGGGACATTGTGGTGGATCCTCCACCCCCCTCTGAACCCTGAGACCTCCAGCCTCTGGAGAACTCCTCACGGCAGGCGGTCCGGGTTCTGTCCCACCTGTTCGGTCGTGATCAGGATGACTGCTGTTCTCGAGTCGTCCTGTAGGGGGAGGAACAGTCTGACTCTAATCGCGCTATACGCCTCCAGCGTCGCGGTTAAACCAGAGCTAATGATGCGGTTCCTCAGATCTGTCTTATAAACTCTGGATTAAAGGATTAAAGGGATTAGGACACAGCCTCTTACTAATCAGTTATACACCTGATCTAAATACGAGGCTGTGTCCCAATCCTTTAAATCCCCAATTTATTAAGGCATCGTCAAGGACTTTTAATAATTAAGTGCTAATGGAACTAATTTGAAGGAGCCGTTTGGGGAAGGACCTTTCTCTTTCTGGGGGGCTGGGTGGGGTGGCACGGTGGCTTAGTGGTTTAGCATGTTCTCTCAGCACTGGGGATTCGAATCCCGATCTGGGTGGAGTTTCCATGTTCTCCCCGTGTCCGCGTGGGTTTCCTCCTGGTTCTCCAGGCTCCTCCCACAGTCCGAAAACATGGATCAAGGTCAATCGAATTCTCCAAGTTGCCCCATTATAGAATGTGTCTGTGTGCGTGAGTGAGTGTGTGTCCAGCGATAGATTGCCCCCCTGTCCTGGGTGTATCTGCCCAGCACCCGAAACGTTCTCCCCTGGTTGGGCATGGGGAACCCCCCCAATGTGGATGGGGTTTGCATGTTCTCCCCATGTTCACGTGGGTTTCCTCCAAGTTCTCCGGTTTCCTCCCACAGTCCAAAAACATGGATTCAAGGTCAATTGAATGCTCCAAATTGCCCCATATAGTGTGTGTGAGTGAGTGTGTGTCCAGCGTTAATTTGCCCCTCTGTCCTGGGTGTACCTGTCCAGTGCCCAAAACGTTCTCCCCTGGACGGATGGATGACTGGATGAGTGGCGTGGAAGAACCTGATCTCATACACCTTTGGGATGAATTGGTACAGAGACTGTGAGTAAGGTCCTCATTGACGCTCGACTGTGAGAACTAAATGCCTTTATTAAAAACTAAATCGTTAATAATCTGATCTTCTGTGATGTAATCTAGTCCAGATTTTAAAGTTAACGCTGATTGGTGAGTAACCGGATTTCAGTTTCTCTAAAAATCTAATGTAAAATCTGAATTACAGTCTATAATTAATTTTTACTTTTATTTTTCAAAAATCTGTATAATAATGCAGTATGGTACGAGAGGGCGTGGCATTATTCTGAATAAATTATGATAATGAGGTGTCATTAGTGCTGATGTGTAGTGGAGTACAGCGCCACCTCTTTGTGATTTATTAACAATAATACACAACCTTGAGAGTCTGATTACTTTAATAAAACACTTACAAACACACTGTAATAAAAAAACAAGCTTTGATTAATTAGTGCGTTTATTAGAAACTAAATCGTTCTGTGATGTCATCAAGTCTGGGTTTTAAAATAAACAGGTTTCCGGTTTCTCTAATGAATGAATACTACCATCTAGTGGCTAAATTAAAGAATTCAGATGTAAAAAAAAAAAAAAAAAAAACATTAGGAAATGAATGTATTGTATAGGAGTGTGAAGCGCTCAGAGGTGTGTGTTATTGTTAATGATGTCACTGCTGGACAAACGGCTCAGCCAATCGGATTTAAGGAGCCGAACTGTTTTCTTTTAATGGGAATTAAACAAAAGAGTCCCAGAGCACGGCTCTGTGTGGAGCAGGACCACCCTCAGACCCGCCCCCCGGTGCTTTGGAGCGTTCGGAGTTGCCGTTGGGGTTTTTTTCGTGCGGTTGGCAGAACATCCAGTTGGACAGGTTCATCAGTGAAAGCGCTCGAGTTTGTTTCTCCAACCACGGGAAACGAAATCACTCTCTCTGACTCCGACAGGACCGAGACCCGGGTGAGCGACGGTAATCTGGTGGTGGGTGGACGGATTAGACGCAGATATCAGATGATTTAATCCTGTGCTGGTTCAATGCGAAAGCCTGCGTGCTGATTGGTGGAGGCTGCATGCGGAGCATGTGGAGGTGTTGGCTCAAAGGTTCTGTGTAGAGAGTGAGATGGTGTCTCTCGGCTGTAATCTGTAATCTGATGACTGCGTGAGTTTCTTTAATCCGGTTGGTTCAGATCTTCGTGAACGTGGTTGTAGATTGTAATCTGGAGCCTTCAGGTTTACTGGAGTCAGACTTTCCAGATTGCAAAATCATTTAATCTCGACCCCCCCCCCTTCAAATGGATTGAAGTCTGGTGCTTTGGGCTGTAATTCCATGGATTATTTTTTTTTTTTTTTTCAATTCTGTGGTCTTGAGAGTTGATGCGGTGCTTTTGGATTTAATCCGTTGGTATTGGCTTTTGTTTGGTGGTTTTGGGCTTTAATCTGGTACATTTGGCTTTAATCTGGTGGTGTTGGGCTTCAATACAGTGGTTTTAATCTGGTTCATTTGGGTTTTAATCTGGTGGTATTGACTTTTATTTGGTGGTTTTGGTTATTAATCTGGTTCTTTTGGCTTTAATCTGGTGGTTTTTGTTTCAGTTGGCTTGGTGGTGTTTTGGGTTTTGATCTTTACAGTGGTTTTGATCTATTATTTGGTGGATTTTGTCTTTAATTTGGTGCTTTTAGCCTTTAATGTGGTGGTTTTGGGGTTTAATCTGGTTCTTTTGTCTTTAATGTGGTGGTTTTAGCCTTTAATGTGGTGGTTTTAGCCTTTAATGTGGTGGTTTTGGGTTTTAATCTGGTTCTTTTGGCTTTAATCTGGTGCTTTTAGCCTTTAATGTGGTGGTTTTGGGTTTTAATCTGGTTCTTTTGTCTTTAATCTGGTGGTTTTGTTTTTAATTTGGTGCTTTTAGCCTTTAATGTGGTGGTTTTGGGTTTTATTCTGGTTCTATGGCTTTAATCTGGTGGTTTTTTTTAATTTGGTGCTTTTAGCCTTTAATGTGGTGGTTTTAGCCTTTAATGTGGTGGTTTTAGCCTTTAATGTGGTGGTTTGGGGTTTTAATCTGGTTCTTTTGTCTTTAATCTGGTGGTTTTGTTTTTAATTTGGTGCTTTTAGCCTTTAATGTGGTGGTTTTGGGTTTAAATCTGGTTCTTTTGTCTTTAATCTGGTGGTTTTGTTTTTAATTTGGTGCTTTTAGCCTTTAATGTGGTGGTTTTGGGTTTTAATCTGGTTCAATTGTCTTTAATCTGGTGGTTTTGTCTTTAATGTGGTGCTTTTGGGGTTTGATTCAGTTGGTTTTGGGCTTTAATACAGTGTTTTGGAGTTTAATCTGTTGTCTTTAGACTGTAATCTGGTATCTTTATGCTGGTGGTCTTTGGTGTCCTGCTGTCCTGGCGGTAACCTCACTTTGTAAAGAACAGAGGAACAGCAGTTTCCTTCTGTAAATATGATTGACAAATTATAATCCACCAATCTCAGAGCAGTAAACAGGGGGAGGTTCCTGAGGCCCCAGCTGTAAGCTGTTATTAAAGAATGATGATGACGTTAAAGTGGACGGTGTCTCCTTTGATCTCTGGCTTTCTGATACATTACGTTCGTACGTGAGGAACGCGATTCCCTCTTAATTCGGTCACACCCCCGTAATCTCACACTCGTAAATAAGTGCAGGTTCCAGCACGCTGCCATCGCTGCACTTCTTTATTAACGCTTTATTAAAGCCGTGCGGAATTTGACCCTCGGCTTTCAGACCTGAAGGCAAACGTTTGTAAGGTTTCAGGCCTTGTTTCATTGAGATTAAATATTATTCTAAGGTATATTATAATGAGGGCGGCACGGTGGCTTAGTGGTTTGGCATATTCTCCTCTCAGCACCAGTGATTCCCGGTTCGAATCCCCATCTGGGTGGAGTTTTCCGCTTTCTTCCCACAGTCCAAAAAACATGGATCAAGGTCAATTGGAGTCTCTAAATTGCCCCATATAGAGTGTGTGTGTGTGAGTAAGTGTGTGTCTAGCGATAGATTGGCGCACTGTCCTGGGTGTATCTGCCCAGCACCCGAAATGTTCTCCCCTGGAATCCCCCCCCCCCTGCAACCCTAATAGAGGATAAAGCAGAAGATAATGAATGAAGGATGAATGTTATAAAGTATTATAAATAAAATATTAATATAAAGATGCCCTCTGCATTAATGACTTTAAAACTAGGGGCCCTGAGACAAACCTCTGACAAACAAGTCTGTAACATGAGACCTAAGCTTTAAGTCGGCACAGTTATATAATAATGTATATTATAATATAATAATGATAATTGTGAACTAGATTATTAATACACTGTTTGTGTATTAACCTCACATGTTGTGCTTCTCTGTCATTTTGTAGAAGCATGTGGAACCTTTGTGTTTTCATCTGCGCCATTTGTTTTATGGGTAAGTGTTATATCTCCTTATAAAGCCAGTTGCTCCTTAAATCTGATTGGCTGAGCCGTTGGTCCGGCCGTGACATCATTGAAAATGACACACCCCTCTGAATGTGTGTGTTTGTTTTTTTCCCAAAATTTTATATATATACATTTATATTGATATATTATATATATATATATTTTTATAGACTGTGTTCAGTAATTTGGCCCCTAGATGGCAGTGTTTGGTTGCTGGGGAAACAGAATCAGCGTTTGTTTTAAACACCGGACTAGATTACGTGGCGGAATAAAACATTTTAATAAACGCATTTATAAATCAGACCTTGTATTTTTTTTATTATAGTGTGTTTGTGTGATCAGGACCCTCACAGAACAAGTATTATTGGTGTGGTGGATGACGTGATCCTGACATGGTCATGCAGGTTTTCCATCCACAAGGTGGCGCAGTAAGGTGGATGTGTGTAATCGAGTGTACTGTGAGTGGATACAGGGTTTAAACTCCAGCAGCACCACACACACTCACACACCTGCACCACCATGTCAGTGTCACTGCAGTACTGAGCATCATCCACCACCCTAATAACACACTTACACACCTGCACCACCATGTCAGTGTCACTGCAGTACTGAGAATCATCCACCACCCTAATAACACACGCTCACACACCTGCACCACCATGTCAGTGTCACTGCAGCACTGAGAATCATCCACCACCCTAATAACACACACTCACACACCTACACCACCATGTCAGTGTCACTGCAGCACTGAGAATCATCCACCACCCTAATAACACACGCTCACACACCTGCACCACCATGTCAGTGTCACTGCAGCACTGAGCATCATCCACCACCCTAATAACACACACTCACACACCTGCACCACCATGTCAGTGTCACTGCAGCACTGAGCATCATCCACCACCCTAATAACACACACTCACACACCTGCACCACCATGTCAGTGTCACTGCAGTACTGAGCATAATCCACCACCCTAATAACACCTGCTCTGTCCATGGTCCTGATCATCAGAGAACAGAGTAAAGGGGACTAACAGAGTCTGTAGAGGAACAGATGGACTACAGAACAGAACTGTAGAACTACAAACCCCCTCTGTGTTGTTACTAATTAAAGGTCATAATCTTCTGATTAATTGTTTAATGGTTTTATTTAAATCGATATAAATGTAATTATTCATCTTTAGATTCTCATGCTTTCGATTACAACATGAATGTGAACCCCGGCGATCAGCTGCGCGTCAAACTGATCGGTGGAACCGAGAGGCTGACGTTCTCCCCGCTGCACGGCTCTCGGAACGCCACCCTGTGGTCGTCGAACGGCCTCCCCGTCAGAGGGAAGGTGATGATCTCCGACGACGGCCGGCACTTCGTCATCGGCGCGGTCACGTTCGACGACCGGGGAACCTACACGCTGACCACCTCCAACAACAGGACCGTCTCTGTTTACAGGCTCAACGTCACGAGTGAGTACCCACCCTCATCACTGAGCGTTCTGCTGCGGGGTTCCACAGGGTTCCACAGGGTTCCACAGGGTTCTTTAGGCACTTTATGAGGAACTGTTGGGGTCCCCAGAGCGGCCAAGGGCTCTTTAGCTATAACTTATTTGGTACTGGGAATCGAACCAGAGACCTTCAGGCCACAGGGCTGGTTCCTTAACCACAAGCAAAGGGCGGGGGGTTCCCCATGCCCATTCAAGGAAGAACGTTTCGGGTGCTGGGCATATACACCCAGGACAGGGGGGCAATCTATCACTAGACACACACTCAATCACACAAACACACGCTATATGGGGCAATTTGGAGCATTCAATTCACCTTGAATCAATGTTTATATATATATATATATATATATATATATATATATATATATATATATACACACACATATATTCATTCATTCATTCATTCATTCATTCATTATCTCCCGCTTATCCTCTATTAGGGTCGCGGTGGGGTTCCCCATGCCCATCCAGGGGAGAACGTCTCGGGCGCTGGGCAGATAGACCCAGGACAGGGCGCCAATCCATCGCTGGGCAAACACTCACTCACACAGACACACTCTATATGGGGCAATTTGGAGCATTCAATTCACCTTGATCCTTGTTTTTGGACTGTGGGAGGAAACCGGAGAACCCGGAGGAAACCCACGCGGACACGGGGAGAACATGGAAACTCCACCCAGATGGGGATTCGAACCGGGAATCCCTAGCGCTGAGAGGAGAACATGCTAAACCACTAAGCCACCGTGCCGCCCACACACACATATATATATATATATATATAAAATATTAAAATAAATATTAATTAATATATATATTAATATATATATATATGGTGGCACGGTGACTTAGTGGTTGGCATGTTCTCCTCTCAGCTATGCGGATTCCTGTTTGGAATCCCAATATGGGTGGAGTTTGCATGTTCTCCCACGTGTCCGCATGAGTTTCCTCCCACAGTCCAAAAACATGGATCAAAGTCAATTGAATTCTCCAAATTGCCCCACAAAGAGTGTGTGTGAGTGTGTGCCCAGTGATAGATTGCCCTCCCCTGTTCTGGATGTATCTGCCCCACGCCTGAAACGTTCTCCCCTGTATGGGCATGGGGGACCCTAGTAGAGGATAAAGCGGGAGATAATGGGGCAAAAGGATTACAGAAAGCTGTATGTGAGGACCATCTTGGACTGTGATGTCACTAAAGCGCCTGTAGGTGTAAAGGTGATTCTTCTGTTCTGTTCTACCAGCTCGCACCAGAGTCCAGAAATGTGTCTTGGGGAAAACCTTCACCGTTCCCCTCGCCGGCTACCCCCGGAACGAGGTCTCCCTGCGCTTCGACGGTGAGGACAGCACCGTGACGCTGGTGAGCAGCGGCGTCGCCGTGGGCAACGCCAACCCGGAGTACTACGGTCGCATCCAGGTGACGGAGAACCACATCCAGATCCTGAACGTCAACGTCTCTGACGAGGGGACGTACACGCTGACCGACGGCAAAGAGCGAGCCCTGTCCGTCATCAGCCTCAACGTGACCGGTGAGTTGACTGCCCTAGAGCCTACCCCAGCACTGCAGGAAAAGACCCCGGGACAGGCCGCCGACCCATCACAGGACACACACTTACAAACACGTTCACACCTAGGAGCAAATTAATCTCAAATTTACACAGCCAAGAACATCCATCCATCCATTATCTTCTGCTTTGTCCTCTATTAGGGTCCGGGGGGAGGGGGGGGAGGGGGGGTTCCCCATGCCCATCCAGGGGAGAACGTTTCGGGCGGTGGGCAGATACACCCAGGACAGGATGCCAATCTATCACTGGACACACACTCACTCACACAGACACACTCTACATGGGGCAATTTGGAGAACTCAATTGACCTTGATCCATGTTTTTGGACTGTGAGAGGAAACCGGAGAACCCGGAGGAAATCTACGCGGACACGGGGAGAACATGCAAACTCCACCCAGATAGGCATTCGAACCGGGAATCCTCAGCGCTGAGAGGAGAACATGCCAACCACTAAGCCACCGCCAGCCAAGAACATTATCTCACCAATGTAATGCGGACATGGGGAGAACATACCAACTCTATATAGACGGGGGGGCAGATAGTGTGGTTTTTAATGATAAGCCCTAACCTTCGTTGTTTCGCGGCTGAACCTGCATTCTGACCATGAAGTTGGGGTTCTTTTATAAAGGTGTTTGCAAATTGGTTACCGTGGTAACCGTGGTAACCGTGTACCGTACAGATGATGAAGGCGTCAGTGCGGCTCCGTTCGTCGCCGTGCTCCTGTTGTTGGGCATACCCTCCTGCATTTGCTGCTGCGGTTGGAGGAACTCGTGTAAGAAGAAAGGTGCCGCTAGCGCCACCACCGTCACCCCGAACACGGTGACGTTTACCGCCTCCGGTTCTCCAGCGGAACCTCCACCTGCGTACAACTGTCCCACTGCGGCCGCCGTCTCCAAACAGGTATCACACACTAACAACACAATGGCTTCCCCATGCCCATCCAGGGGAGAACGTTTTGGGCGCTGGGCAGATACACCCAAGGACAGGGGGGCAATCTATCGCTGGGCACACACTCACTCACACAAACACACTCTATATGGGGCAATTTGGAGAACTCAATCGACCTTGATCCATGTTTTTGGACTGTGGGAGGAAACCGGAGAACCCAGAGGAAGCCCACGAGGACACGGGGAGAACAAGGAAACTCCACCCAGATGGGGATTACAACCGGATATCCCCAGCGCTCAAAGGAGAACATGCTAAACCACTAAGCCACCGTGCCGCCCCAGGGAGAACAACCAAACGTCCGACGGAAGGAACCGTGCTCTGTTCGCCTGGGAATTAAACCTGTAAAGCATGTGTGCTCCACCGTGTGACCTGTAGATGGCGTGCTTTACACCACCTGGGTTTTATTGAGGGATGTTTTTGGAGGGAGGCTTTGCGTTGATGGAGAACCTGAAGGTCCCGATCTTCAGAATCTCTAAATGTTCTCTCTTCTTTTCTCATTTTAGGCTTTTAATACAGAATACAACAACCAGGACCCTGCTTACCCCCCGGTGTCGGGGTATCCTGCGGCCCCGGCGCCTCAGTGGGTGCTGTCCCCCTACAAAGTAAGCTCCTCGTGCCTCCGTCCTCCTCGTCATCGCTCTGGAGCAGCAGCACTTCATCCATGTTGTTGTTGTGTTTTAGGGTTATGAACATGTGATGTATAACACCTGTTTTGATTCCGAACCAACCAAACGCCCCCTGCAGGACCCCTTGGCTGCCACGCCTCTGCTCAAGCCCCCACAATCTGAGGTACCTCCCATCACTCCTGACCTCTGGACACGTCATCACAGGCTCCTCCCTGATTTATTTTTCTTTTTTTATTAAGAGAATTTTAATGATTTGGTCTCATACAGCGAAATAAAACCTTATGCCACGTGGTGGCGCTTTTGAGTCCCGTAGGTTTCCCATTATAATCGATTGTTCTGAACGGGATGGGCTTTTCTTTTCATCAATCATCAACTGGATTAAATTATCTGTTTTCATTTAGCAGTTTCATGATGGGGATTAAATTATCTAAACTCCTAGTCTGGATTAAACTCCTTAGTCTGGATTACAACGTCTAGTTCAGATCATCAGGATCTTAGTCTGGATTAAAACGTCTAGTTCAGATCATCAGGATCTTAGTCTGGATTAAAACGTCTAGTTCAGATCATCAGAATCTTAGTCTGGATTAAAACGTCTAGTTCAGATCATCAGAATCTTAGTCTGGATTAAAACGTCTAGTTCAGATCATCAGGATCTTAGTCTGGATTACAACGTCTAGTTCAGATCATCAGGATCTTAGTCTGGATTACAACGTTTAGTTCAGATCATCAGAATCTTAGTCTGGATTACAACGTTTAGTTCAGATCATCAGGATCTTAGTCTGGATTAAAACGTCTAGTTCAGATCATCAGAATCTTAGTCTGGATTAAAACGTCTAGTTCAGATCATCAGAATCTTAGTCTGGATTACAACGTTTAGTTCAGATCATCAGGATCTTAATCTGGATTACATTCTTAAATCCCAGTATCCAGGTTTTTTAGGCTGGGTGTGTGGAGTGGATCGTGTGTGTTCTGGATTTCTAAAGATTACATTTTGGGATTATCAGTCATTGACAAGTGTAACGGTATTACGTACATAGGATCATAATAAGGGCGGCACGGTGGCTTAGTGGTTTGGCATGTTCTCCTCTCAGCACTAGGGATTCCCGGTTCGAATCCCAATCGGGGTGGAGTTTGCATGTTCTCCCCGTGTCCACGTGGGTTTCCTTCGGGTTCTCCGGTTTCCTCCCACAGTCCAAAAACATGGATCAAGGTCAATTGAATTCTCCAAATTGCCCCATATAGTGTGTGTGTCTGTGTGTGTGTCTGTGTGTGTGTGTGTGTGTGTGCGTGCCCAGTGATAGATTGCCCTCCTGTCCTGGGTGTATCTGCCCGGCGCCCGAAAGTTTCTCCCCTGAATGGGCATGAGGAACACCCCCCCCCCCCCCCCGGACCCTAGTAGAAGATGATGGATGATCATAATAAGCAAAATCTATCATTTTTTTCCCTGATAATTAAATTTTCTGATTTTATTTTATTCATTC
>JAFMOD010000810.1:194193-209941 GCA_019802435.1 Corydoras maculifer | reverse complement strand
TTAGCACGTTCGCCTCTCAGCGCTAGGGATTCCCGGTTCGAATCCCCATCTGGGTGGAGTTTCCATGTTCTCCCCGTGTCTGCGTGGGTTTCCTCCGGGTTCTCCGGTTTCCTCCCACAGTCCAAAAACATGGATCAAGTTAATTGAATTCTCAAAAATTGCCCCTATAGAGTGTGTCTGTGTGAGTGAGTGTGTGCCCAGCGATGGATTGGCGCCCTGTCCTGGGTCTATCTGCCCAGCGCCCGAGACGTTTTCCCCTGGATGGGCATGGGGAACCCCACCGCGACCCTGATAGAGGATAAGGTGGGAGATAATGAATGAATGAATGAATATCTAAATGTGCTTTATAAATACATACCGCTTGTACACATCCATCCGTCCATTATCTTCTACTTCACGGCGTTTCAGGCGCTGGGCAGATAGACCCAGGACAGGATGCCAATCTATCACTGGACACACACTCACTCACACAAACACACTCTACATGGGGCAATCTGGAGAATTCAATTGACCTTGATCCATGTTTTTGGACTGTGGGAGGAAACCAGAGAACCCGGAGGAAACCCACGCGGACACGGGGAGGACATGGAAACTCCACCCGGATTGCCACTAAGCCACCGTGCCGCCCCAACTTGAGTGAAGACACTGCCCTCTATGGGCGTGAGGGAGGATCAACTGCATTTAGACGAGGATGAGGTAACATATCAGAGCGACTCAAATCGTGTAATTATTTTATTTTATTTTATTTTTTTACACACTATGCTACATATTGTGTCAGTGTGTGTGTGAGATTTGAGTTTAATTGCTCTTTGGGGTCTTAAAACCCCTGCCTTAAACTCATACTGTAAATAAAAGCAGACATTTATTGACCTGCTTAATAGTATTAATTAAAAGTGTAATTGCTTAATTGACAATTTTTCAGATTCATCGATTAATCGAGGTGAAAAAATAATCGACCGATTAATCGATTAGCGAAATAATCGCAGCCCTAACCGAAAGCGATGCTGATTGCTAGAACTCTTAGGACCCCACAGCAAGAAGGTTCTGGACTGACGAGGTGCCTTCTGAGTGTTTTGCATGTTCTTCCTATATCTAAAGGTATGCTCCTGGTTCTTCAGACGTGAACAGGAGACACTAAATTCCCAGGTATGAATGTGAGGACAGAGTGAAGGGGACTAACAGAGTCTGTAGAGGGACGGGTGGACTACAGAATGTCCATGTATGCTGTATGTATGTCTGTGAGGACAAGTCTTTTGAAGTCTGCTGTAAGAAGAGACCATGGGTGGGATGTATTTAGCCCTCATTTAGCCCTGGGATTCTCAGGGACGGCTTCAGCTGACCGCTCGCTGATTGACGGTGGATGTGTGTGACTTGACTCTCACGCAAACGACCTTTATTTATAGAACTTTGCCGCCACGACCTTCATCTTCAGAAGACACAAACGTTTGTTTAGAGTTTGGAGAAACGTTTGCAATCCCTCCGTCCATTATCTTCCGCTTTGTCCTCTACTAGGGTCGCGGGGGGGGGGGGGGGGGTTTTCCAGGGGAGAACGTTTCAGACGCTGGGCAGATACAGCCAGGACAGGGGGGAACTCTATCAATGGACACACACACTCTCTATATGGGGCAATTTAAAGAATTCAGTTGCCCTTGATCCACGTTTTTGGACTGTGGGAGGAAACCGGAGAACCCGCAGGAAACACAAAACAGTCATGTGGAGAACATGGAACCTCCACCCAGATGGGGATTCGAATGAGAGGAGAACATGCTAAACCACGAAAGCCACTGTGCCACCCTTTTTGCAGGCATCCATCCATTATCTTCCGCTTTATCCTCTACTAGGGTCGTGATAGATTGCCCCCCAGTCCTGGGTGTATCTGCCCAGCACCCGAAACGTTCTCCCCTGGATGGGCATGGGGAACCCCTGCCCCCCACCCGCGACCCTAATATAGGATTAAGAGGACGATAATGGATATGGAGATATATATATATATATATGAATATGATATAAAGTGCATTACAGTACAGAAGGTGCAGAGAAGTGTTTGTGCAAAAGTGTTTTTAAAGTGTATGTGTAGCGTTCACGAGGATGAACGCCTCGGGAAAAAAAGAAAAGAAAAATTTTTTTTTCGTGGGAACGGAGGCCTCTGTAAAGCCTACCGATGGTAAGACGCTGATAAGTCCATGAGTTGGGTGGGTAACATCCTTAATGACATTCCTTGCCCTGCCCAGGCATATATATATATATATATATATATATATATGTGTGTGTGTGTATATATATATATATATATATATATATATATATATATATTGTTTATAACTTGATGTTCTGATTTGTCTCGTCTCTGAACAGATCGTCATGAGGGAATCAATGCGGCTCCTCTGATGTCCCTGATGCTGCTCGGAATCCCGGTGGGAATTTGTTGCTGTTGTCGGAAGAAAATCTGTAAATGCTGCTATAAAAACAAGGAGGACAACGGCGTGGCTCTGAACACCACCGCTGCGGAGCAACCTGTCTGTCCACCGGGCGCCCCACCAGCTTACAACACCGCCGCCCCCACGCCGGTATGACACACAGCTGAAGCCTCACTGTTGTTCAGATTGCAAGATGGACGACACTTTAAAACGCCACTATGCGACTTTAGCTTGGCGTTTAAGTCGCCGTCGTCTTTTACAACCTCGTGAAGGTTGTTTACGCGAATGAAAGGAAGCGCCTCCCCGCTGTTTTATTGGGATGTGAAACCCGCTCACGTACACGTTCACATACACGTTCTAAAGAGCCAGTTCAAGGTTCTTAGAAGCGTTTTGGTTCCTTGCTTCACAGATGTATCCTGTTATTGGTGGCAGTACAGTTCATCCGCCTCCCAATCCCATAATGCCTCAACCACCCTACGGCGGACCTCCGGGTGTGGACCCCGCCAACCCCATGAACCCCGCCATGAACCCCGCCATGAACCCCGCCATACCTCCCAATACAGTAAGTCCATCTTTCTCCCAAATCTTTAACTTTTTTTTTTTTTTTTTGGTTTTATTAGTAAGTAAGATACATAGTTACAATAAGGACAAATTCAAAGAATTACAATGAAAACAAAAAACAATGAATAATAGTAAAAAAAAACAACATAAGTAGATCAAATAAAATAAAACAAAGTGAAATAAGATGAGTCTGCTGCCCTACTATACAGAAAGGAAAAATATACATGCGTAAACATAGAATGATAAATATTAAGAAGAATGGGTTTAACACTTACTGCCTCCGAGGTAAAAAAAACATATTAAGACAAGCATGTACCCCATGAAATACAACAGTGCACTGGTTAAGAAGTTGATATGTTATCTACCCAGTATCATCCTCTGCCACCCCCCCCGCCTTTTTTTTTAAACTTATTTATTTTTTTGTTCTATTTATTTATTTATTTATATATATATTTTTTTATTTATATTTTCTTAATTAATTAATTTTTATTTTGGCGGCACGGTGGCTTAGTGGTTTAGCACGTTCTCCTCTCAGCACTAGGGATTCCCGGTTCGAATCCCCATCTGGGTGGAGTTTCCATGTTCTCCCCATGTCTGCGTGGGTTTCCTCCGGGTTCTCCGGTTTCCTCCCACAGTCCAAAAACATGGAACAAGTTAATTGAATTCTCAAAATTGCCCCCTATAGAGTGTGTCTGTGTGAGTGAGTGTGTGCTCAGCGATGGATTGGCGCCCTGTCCTGGGTCTATCTGCCCAGCGCCCGAGATGTTCTCCCCTGGATGGGCATGGGGAACCCCACCGCGACCCTAATAGAGGATAAGCGGAAGATAATGAATGAATGAATGAATTTTTATTTTTTATTTTATTTATAATTTTTTTTTGTCATTAAAACCTATTCATAATTTTATAATATAATAATTAATATATGCATAATATTATATCACTATCTGAGACTGTTCTGATTGCGGATTGGGGTTGAATATGTATGTTTTTTTTATGTGTTCTGTAAAAAAATACAATAAAACAGAATATTTAAAAAAAAATAATAATAATAGAAAAAAAAGAAGTTGATATGTTATCGTGACAATCCCAGTAACTTACACACTGGAGACCAGATCTCCCAGAATCTATCGGCTTGATGATGTATTTCAAATGTTTTTTCAGGGTGGCTTAGTGGTTTAGCATGTTCTCCTCTCAGCACTAGTGATTCCCGGTTCGAATCCCCATCTGGGTGAAGTTTCCACGTTCTCCCCGTGTCTGCGTGGGTTTCCTCTGGGTTCTCCGGTTTCCTCCCACAGTCCAAAAACATGGATTCTCCAAATTGCCCCATATAGTGTGAGTGTGTGTACAGTACAGCGATAGATTGGCGTCCTGTCCTGGGTGTATCTGCCCAGCGCCCGAAACATTGTCTCCTGGATGGGCATGGGGAACCCCCCCTTTTCCCCCCCCGCGACCCTAATAGAGGATAAAGGGGAAGATAATGGATGAAAAATTATATCCAAATTTAAAAAATACTTTAACGCACTTTTAAAAAAATAAACTCACCCACGACCTGAAGGACGTAGACGGACGTGACGTTGTGCTTGTTGCGCACTTCGATGATGAAGTCCTTGTAGTTTCCTGACTTTGCCAAATCGCCCCATATAGAGTGTGTCTGTGTGAGAGTGTATGTCCAGCGATGGATTGGCGCCCTGTCCTGGGTGTGTCTGCCCAGCGTCCGAGACGTCCTCCCCTGAATGGGCATGGGGAACCCTAATGGGGACCCTAATAGAGGATAAAGCAGGAGATAATGGATGAATGAATGAGTTTGTCCAGGGGCAGAACAGTGGATATTTGGGTCAGCCACTGATTTTTTGTAGGGGCTGCTGGAGACATCCATAACAGCAATATGCACTTTTTACCTAAATAAAGTAAGACAGTCATCAGGCGTTCTATTCTGCTAATTTGTGTAATCTTAGGGTTTAAGTACAAGAGGTAAAAGCTAGGAACATGCCCGCTTGTCTATGTTGTAAATAAAGAAGTGTACATCCTTCCAAAAAGCTTAAATTTTGGGACAATACCAAAAAAAATCTTTGACTTTTAAAGATCAAGTATGGGACCCTTGGCGCTTTGTAATTGTAATCTTTTATTTTTTTAAATTTCTTTTTATTATCTCCTGCTCGCTTCTCAACCTGGAACGCAGAACCCCCTTTACCCGCCGGTGTATCCTCCCGCTCAGCAGCCTCAGTGGAATGGCGTTCCCAGCAACCCATCTCCTCACCCCCCGGCCGTAAGCTCCGCCGTTCACCGCCGTCTGTCCGTCCCCCTGTCCTCGTGACGGTGTTATTGACGGTGTCTTTGTGTTGCAGGGTTTCGCGCCGGTCATGTACAACGCACCAGAACCCGGTCCGGGACCGATGCAGGGAGCTGAAATACCTGCGACCACGCCGCTGCTCCCAAATCCACAACCCGGGGTACGTCAGCCTCCTCCGTTCGCGATACATTATTATAATGAGACGGACGTCCTCAACAATGGACGTCTTTTTATTATTTAATAAGGAAAATATGATTACCGAACCCCATCTGGGTGGAGTTTGCATGTTCTCCCCGTGTCTGCGTGGGTTTCCTCCGGGTTCTCCGGTTTCCTCCCACAGTCCAAAAACATGGATCAAGTCAATTGAATTCTCCAAATTGCCCCATATAGAGTGAGTGAGTGTGTGCCCAGCGATGGATTGGCACCCTGTCCTGGGTCTATCTGCCCAGCGCCCGAGACGTTCTCCCCTGGATGGGCATGGGGAACCCCACCGACCCTAATAGGGGATAAGCGGGAGATAATGAATGAATGAATGATAACCGAACCCTCTGTTCTCTGTAATCCTCGTTCACACGAGCGTGCCCCTCATTAATGTCCATCCCTTCCGTCAGGTCGCCCAGCCTCCGGCTCCCTACTCCAATGTCCTGAACTCCTCGGATATGGCCTTTCAGTACAACCCCAATATTGGAAAAGACACCGGCACCAACTTCCTGTAGCTCCTCACACCTCGTGCGGCTTCCACACGGACCTCAGAACCTGCAGGAGACACTTGGACTTTCAGCGGAGACCATACCACGAGCCGCCGCGTCGACTCAGGACCGACGTTCGCGGCCAAGCGGCTTCACGGGACTTTAGATTTCGGAATGTTTCTTTTTAGAATATCGGCAAATGCTGTTGCGTAATTAACGATGCGGTGGTGTGGGGTAAGTAGCGAGATTAATACTTTGGGGTTTTTTTAAATTTTTTTTTTTAGTCCATGCGAGACCTTGGTGTCCTTAAAACCTTAAAACACCAGGACTCGGAATAGTTAAGGGAAATGTATAAAGGTAATAAAAGCAATATGAATGATAACCATACAGTGGAACATATGACAAAACGATAGCAAGCGCAAAGGCATTTAACTCAGAGAGTGGCTCCCCCTACAGGAAAAAAAAAAAATCCATCCATCCATCATCTTCTGCTTTGTCCTCTATTAGGGTCGCAGGAGGGTTCCCTATGCCCATCCAGAGAACATTTCGGGCGCTGGGTAGATACACCCAGGACAGGGCGCCAACCTATCACTGTACACACACTTACTCACACAGACACACACTATATGGGGCAACTTGGAGAACTCAATTGACCTTGATCCATGTGTTTTGGACTGTGGGAGGAAACCGGAGAACCCGGAGGAAACCTACGCGGACACAGGGAGGACATGGAAACTCCACCCAGATTGGGATTCGAACCTGGAATCCCTAGTGCTGAGAGGAGAACATGCCAAGCACCAATTTCCTGTAGGGGGTACTATATATATAACTATATATATAAATGTTAATGAATAATTAAAGGAAAAATACTAAGCCCAAAGACTTTTCATTGAGGTTTAAGGTGGCAGGACGGTGATTTCAGGTGTCCACATACTTACGATCTCATCTCTGTGATGGTCCTGTGATGGTCCTGTGGTGGTCGCGTTGCTGTTGCATGCTGAGCGGGTGACCTGCAATGTTTTACACTTTTATATTACGTTTTGATTATTAATTCTGTGTCCTGCAGGTTTAAGCCTGGACTAATCCTAATCCTAAACTCTGTATTAATGATATACCTCACTGTATACGTTTAACGATGGTGGACTTTGTATTAACATTGTTTAAGCTGCGCATTTAAATGACGCCTGCAGAGGTACCAGAGCTTATTAAACAGCCTGAATAATCTGATGCTGAGACGAACATCCTGGTCTTTCTTCACCGCCGTGACGCTGACCTGCCCATCGAGGGGGGGGGGGGTCCCCATGCCCATGCCCATCCAGGGGAGAACGTTTCGGGTGCTGGGCAGATACACCCAGGACAGGGCGCCAATCTATCACTGGACACACATTCACTCACACACACACACACTATATGGGGCAATTTGGAGCATTCCATTGTCCTTGAATCCATGTTTTTGGACTGTGGGAGGAAACCGGAGAACCTGTGGAGAACATGGAAACTCCACCCAGATTGGGATTGGAACCGTGAATCCCCAGCGCGGATGGGTGGACGTGCCGCCCATCTTAGATCATGTCCCGTTGTTTATTAATTGTATTATTATGAATATTAATATCATTTAAATGTATATAATCTATAATCACGAACCAAACAGAGGATTAACTTTCTTTATTTCTGATCCGAATCCCATGAACAACGCAACGAGCTTCAAACATCCATCCATTATCCTCAGCTTTATCCTCTATGGGGGGGCATCCAGGGGGGAAAAGTTTCGGGCATTGGGCAGATACACCCAGGACAGGAGGGCAATCTATCACTGGACACACACTCAAACACACTCTATATGGGGCAATTTGGAGAACTCTATTGCCCTTGATCCATGTTTTTGGACTGTGGGAGGAAACCGGAGAACCTGGAGGAAACCCACGCGGACATGGGGAGAACATGGAAACTCCACCCAGATGGGGATTCGAACCGGGAATCCCTAGCGCTGAGAGGAGAACATGCTAAACCACTATGCCACCGTGCCGCCCCTCAGCTTCAAACAAAAAAAACCTACATTTAATTTTATTTGTCATGGTACAGCTTGCAGTGAAACCTGTATATGACGGTGGCTTAGTGGTTTAGCATGTTTTCCTCTCAGCACTGGGGATCCAGGTTCGAATCCCAATCCGGGTGGAGTTTGCATGTTCTCACTGTGTCCACATGGGTTTCCTCCGGGTTCTCCGCTTTCCTCCCACAGTCCAAAAACATGGATCAAGGTCAATTGGAGTCTCCAAATTGCCCCATATAGAGTGTGTGAGTGTGTGTCCAGTGATAGATTGGCGCCCTGTCCTGGGTATGTCTGTCCAGCGCCTGAAACGTTCTCCCCTGGATGGGCATGAGGAAATAATGTGACAAAAGTAATGAATATTTACAGGGTTGGAGAAGCTGTGCCAACAGATAACAGAATACAAAAATACAATTTTAATTTAATTGTAATTGTAATTGTAATTTAATTTAGGATGTACAGGATCACCACAGGAGCCTTGGGTTCCCTCTGCTGGACGTTCCTCTTAAAATAAATCTTCCAGGCCTCACTCCACCTGCAGCTCCCGTCGGTCATCATTGGGGCGTTCAGGTCATGTGATCAAGTGTGGTTGATGGAGGGGTGGGTACGTTGTGGGAGGGGGGTGTCATTGCAGGGTTCATGCCTGGAGCTCCAGTAGGAAGATGCTGAGAAGCATACATGGGATTAGGAGGTGGATGGACTGTAGTGCCCCCCATGGCCGGGTGCCCCGTGGGGTACATCTGTGAACGAGCAGGATGATGATTAGAAAGGTGAACGTCGGTCCGGCTCGTTATGTGCTTTTTATTTTAAAAAAAGATTAAAGAGATGTTCACAAAGGGAAGCCTGCATGGACCTCAAGCTAAAGTTCTATACTGAAGCTTTAAAAAAAAAAAAAACCACCAACGAACAGCAAGCCAGCCCCAAAAGAAGAAAGAACCAGAGTCCCGTCTTAAAGGGAGGTTGCCGTGGGCCGTGGGCCGTGGGCGGTGGGGATTACCTGAACCGGAACCCGTGGGGCTGAACTGGACTTGTGGAGCTACACGGGATGGAGAAACGTGTTCTCAAGGGTCTCATAGCTCCTGCTGTGGACTCTCCTTCGATTGCAGTAACAAATTCCAGACACCGTCCCGATCAGAACCAGAACCAGCACCAGAACTACGATGGAGGCCTCGCTCACGTTCGGACGTTCTGCTTAGAGAAGAAGATCAAAGGCAAGATTTTGGCATCTTCACCCCTCACAAGCTTCATAAGTTCAGTCAATGATGCTACACCAGAACATGTTGATGTTCCGCATGATGGTGCACCAACGAAAATGATCTCCTGTGTGTCTGGATTGAGTTAACTCCAGTCTGGATTAAGTCAGGATTAAGGGCTGTGATTCTGGTTTATTAAAACACCTTTAAAGTTGAAAACCAAAACCAAACCCACCTGTCAGTTCCACATTGTTGACGGAGACGGTGCGGTTCAGGTGGTCGCTCAGGGTGTACGCCCCCACGTCAGACGCATTGAAGACCAGCAGCTGGATGTCCGAATCGGTCACCCGGATCCGTCCGAAATACTCAACATGTCGGTTGCTCGCGTCCACACCTCCCCTCACCAGGGTGACCCCGAAATCCCGGCTGGCGAAGCGCAGGGAGGCGTTCTCCTTCTTTACCCCGTCCAGGGGGATCTTCAGGGTTTCACCGGCCACGTGAAACAAGTTTCAATGTTTGGCTTTGGGAACGTAATGAATGAAGTCCGGTTTAAAGGTGATACAATGTAAAAACACAGCAGCAACCAAATGGCCATCCGTCCATCATCTTCCGCTTTATCTTGTACTAGGGTCATGGGGGGGGGGGTGTCCATCCAAGGGAGAACGTTTCGCGTGCTGGGCAGATACACCCAGGACAGGGGGGTAATTGATCGCTGGGCTCACACTCACTCACACACACACACACACACACACTCTATATGGGGCAATTTGGAGAACTCACTTTACCTTGAACCAGGTGAAATGCCCATCCAGGCGAGAACGTTTCGGGCGCCGGGACGCCAATCCATGGCTGGGCTCACACTCACTCACACAGACGCACTCTATATGGGGCAATTTGGAGAATTCAATTCACCTTGATCCATGTTTTTGGACTGTGGGAGGAAACCGGAGAGCCCGGAGGAAACCCATGCCGACATGGGGAGAACATGCAAACTCCACCTAGTTTGGGATTCGAACGCGGGAATGCTTAGTGCTGAGAGGCGAAGGTGCTAATCACTAATCCAGCGTGCCGCCCCGCCCATTAATCCAATGGGGCAATTACTCATACGAAGTTAAATATGAACCTCATGTTTTTGCAGCCGATCGGTTTATAACATTATTATACGAATCTGACGGCATGGAGACGCGGACCTGCACCTCAGCAAACAGCCCTCTATAGATCATCGACTACTGTGGTCTGAGTGAGGTGAAAAGTGAGACGGTAAGTGTGAAAGGTTTATACTGATGTGCATGATTGCCCCATAGGATTACATTGTGTAGTCTGTTTTTTTTTTTTTGTGCAATTTTTGTCAATTGGAAAATTATACGGGCGGCTTAGTGGTTTAGCATGTTCTCCTCTCAGCGCTAGAGGATTCCCGGTTTGAATCTCAATCTGGGTGGAGTTTCCACGTTCTCCCCGTGTCCACGTGGGTTTCCTCCGGGTTCTCCGGTTTCCTCCCACAGTCCAAAAACATGGATTCTCCAAATTGCCCCATATAGTGTAAGTGTGTGTACAGCGATAGATAGGCGTTTTCTCCTGGGTCTATCTGCCCAGCGCCCGAAACGTTGTCCCCTGGATGGGCATGGTAACCCCCCCCCCCCCAATAGAGGATAAAGGGGAAGATAATGGATGGAAAATTATATCCAAATTTTAAAAATACTTTAACGCACTTTTAAAAAAATCAACTCACTGACGACCTGAAGGACGTAGACGGACGTGACGTTGTGCTTGTTGCGCACTTCGTAGGTCCCTTGGTCGTCGAACGTGACGGCGTCGATGATGAAGTCCTTGTAGTTTCCTGACTTTGCCACATGTCCCCTGATGGGTGAGGACAACGTGGAATAAAGGGTGACCGTCCCCGCCTCATCGGGGGGGGTATATTCCAGGGTATCACCCGAACCCAGCCTCGCCACTTTAAACGTCCGACCGTGGGTCAAAACCGTCTCCCTGTACGCAGGACCTTTTCTTTTAGCAGACGAACCTGTGGACATGTGAAATGAAATGAACCGGGGCCCGTCCATGTCGCAGGGACATGTTGCTCAAGAACCTCCAGCGCCCTGGGAGGGGCCTTCCCCAAAATGTTTGCCACAAAATTTAAGAGACTGTATGTTACTGTGTGAAATTTAAAGCTGGTGTTCCAATTATCCGTCTGAATTCCACTACAGGGTCGGGGGGGGGGGGGTTCCCCATGCCCATGCCCATCCGGGGGGGGGGGGTTCCCCATGCCCATGCCCATCCAGGGGAGAACTTTTTGTGCGCTGGGCAGATAGACCCAAGACAGGGGGGGAGGCAATCTATTGCTGGACACACACTCACTCACACTCTATGTGGGGCAATTTGGAGAACTCAATTGACTCTGATCCATGTTTTTTGGACTGTGGGAGAAAACCGGAAAACCCGGAGGACACCCACGCAGACACGGGGAGAACGTGGAAACTCCACCCAAATTAGGATTCAAACCGGGAATCCCCAACGCTGAGAGGAGAACATGCGAACCACTTAGCCACTGTGCCGCCCCCCCACACACACACTATATAGGGGCAATTTAGAGCATTTAATTTACCTTGAATTAATTATTTTGGACTGGGCAGATACATCCTGGACAGGGCGCCAATCTATCACTGGACACACATTCACATACAGTACAAGTAAAGCACACTCCATATGGGGCAATTTAGAGCATTCAATTTACCTAGAATCCATGCTGGGGGGCACATGGCATAGTGGTTAAGCATGTTCTCCTCTCAGCGCTAGGGATTCCCGGTTCGAATCTCAATCTGCTTGGAGTTTGAATGTTCTCCCCATAACCTCGTGGGTTTCCTCCGGGTTCTCCGGTTTCCTCCCACAGTCCAAAAACATGGATCAAGGTCAATTGAATATGCCCCCCCCCCCCCGCGACCCGTATAGAGGATAAAGCGGAAGATAATGAATGATTTAATTTATGGTGGCACGGTGGCTTAGTGGTTTAGCATGTTCTCCTCTCAGCACTAAGGATTCCCGGTTCGAATCCCCATCTGGGTGGAGTTTGCATGTTCTCCCCGTGTCTGCGTGGGTTTCCTCCGGGTTCTCCGGTTTCCTCCCACAGTCCGAAAACATGGATCAAGGTCAATTGAACATGCCAAGTTGCCCCATATAGAGTGTGTCTGTGTGAGTGAGTGTGTGTCCAGTGATAGATTGCCCCCCTGTTCTGGGTCTATCTGCCCAGCGCCCGAAACGTTTTCCCCCAGAGGACATGAGGACATGAGGACTCCCCCCCCATGACCCTAGTAGAGGATGAAGCAGATACAGATTGGAACCTGGATAATAACCCCCCCGCTGTCCACTCTGGCCCCGTCTCCTTACCCTCCACGTTGACGCTGATGATGGAGGCGGCGCGGTCCTGGCCGTCGCTGAGCGTGTAGTCGCCACCGTCCAGCACGCCGAGGTCGAGCACCGTGACGGCGACGGCGGCCACCTGAATTCGCCCGTTTGCGATGTGCCTGTTGCTGGAGACCACACCCCTCTGAACCAGGGTGAAGGTGTTCCGCCCCCTGCTGAGAACCAGAGAGAACTGCTTGCCCTTGAGTCCATCCAGAGGGATCTTCAGCGCCTCGCCGGACGCGAGCCTGAGGGACGTCCTTTTGGCTGTTAGAGACGCAGCATTAGTTATCCGTCCATTATCTTCTGCTTTTATCCTCTATTAGGGTCATGGGTGGGGGGAGGGGGGAGGGAGGTTCCCCATGTCCATCCAGGGGAGAACGTTTCGGGCGCTGGGCAGATAGACCCAGGACAGGGGGGCAATCTATCGCTGGGCACACACTCACTCACACAGACACACTCTATATGGGGCAATTTGGAGAACTCAATTAACTTGATCCATGTTTTTGGACTGTGGGAGGAAACCGGAGAACCCGGAGGAAACCCACGCGGACACAGGGAGAACATGCAAACTCCACCCAGATCGGGATTCGAACCGGGAATCCCTAGTGCTGAGAAGAGAACATGCTAAACCACTAAGACACCATGCCGCCCACGCAGCATTAGTGCCTTCATTAATTAAACGGTCACATGGTGAAAATAGGGCGGCACGGTGGCTTAGTGGTTTGGCATGTTCTCCTCTCAGTGCTGGGGATTCCCGGTTCGAATCCCCATCTGGGTGAAGTTTACATGTTCTCCCTGTGTCTGCGTGGGTTTCCTCCCACAGTCCAAAAACATGGATTCAAGGTGAATTGAATTCTCCAAATTGCCCCATATAGAGTGAGTGTGTGTGTGTCCAGTGATCGATTGCCCCCCTGTCCTGGGTGTATCTGCCCAGCGATCCCCCCCCCCCCATGACCCTAATAGAGGGTAAAGTGGAGGATGATGGACGGATGATGGAAATGTGAAAACCATGATCACTGACCAACCACCGTCACCGAGCGGACGGCCGTCACGTTGCCCCTCACGTTCCGCACCCTGTAGGTTCCCTGATCGTCAAAGCTGACCGAATCGATCATGAAGGTCCTGTGACCGCCCGAGGTCTCCACCTGTCCCTTTCTGGGTCGGGAACCAGGAGAATAAATAACGCTGGTCTCTGATTGGTTCACAGGACTGAATTCCAGCCGGTCCTTTAGGTCCAGCCCCCCGATCCTCAGAACGTCGCTGAACATCACCACAGTCTTACGCCGTGTGACGGACGCTTGGACCCCGGAGCAGTCTGACGGAACATCAGAGGGATGAGTTTAAAGGTAAGTTGGGTTTTTATGGCACGAGGACCTGATGGGCGGAGCCAGGGGACAGGGGACAGGGTTAGGATGCTCCTTTGTGGGTATAGTGAAGGAGGTCAAAAACAATGCTGAATGTGAGAGAGAAAAGCCTACACCACGTCTGAGGAACACAGGGGGGGGGAAGTTCCCCATGTCCATCCAGGGGAGAACGTTTCGGGCGCTGGGCAGATACACCCAGGAGAGGGGGGGCAATCTATCGCTGGACACACACTCACTCACACAGACACACTCTATATGGGGCAATTTGGAGAATTCGATTGACCTTGAGGGTGGCACGGTGGCTTAGTGGTTTAGCATGTTCTCCTCTCAATCTGGGTGGAGTTTTCATGTCCTCCCCGTGTCTGCGGGGGTTTCCTCCGGGTTCTCCGGTTTCCTCCCACAGTCCAAAAACATGGATTAGAGGTCAATCCTATTCATTCATTATCTTCTGCTTCATCCTCTATTAGGGTCGCGGGGGGGTGGGGGGGGGGTTCCCCATGCCCATCTAGCGGAGAATGTTTCGGGCGCTGGGCAGATACACCCAGGACAGGGGGGCAATCTATCACCGGACACACGCAGACGCACTCTATATGGGGCAATTTGGTGAATTCAAACGATTTCAAATTCATGTTTTTTGGACGGTGGGAGGAAACCCACGTGGACACGGAGAGGACATGGTAACTCCACCCAGATTGGGATTCGAACCGGGAATCTTTAGTGCTGAGAGAAGAACATGCCAAACACTAAGCCACCGTGCCGACCTCGAGGTCAATTGAATTCTCCAAATTGCCCCATATAGAGTGTGATTGTCTGTGTGAGTGTCTGTCCAGTGATAGATTGCCCCCCCCTGTCCTGGGTGTATCTGCCCAGCACCCGAAACGTTCTCCCCTGGATGGGCATGGGNCATCATCCACCACCCAAATAACCCCTGCACCACCATGTCAGCGTCACTGCAGTACTGAGAATCATCCACCACCCTAATAACACACACTCACACACCTGCACCACCATGTCAGTGTCACTGTAGTACTGAGCATCATCCACCACCCTAATAACACACACTCACACACCTGCACCACCATGTCAGTGTCACTGCAGTACTGAGAATCATGCACCACCCTAATAACACACACTCACACACCTGCACCACCGTGTCAGTGTCACTGCAGCACTGAGCATCATCCACCACCCTAATAACACCTGCTCTATCCATGGTCCTGATCATCAGAGAACAGAGTAAAGGGGACTAACAGAGTCTGTAGAGGAACAGATGGACTACAGAACCGAACTGTAGAACTACAAACCCCATCTGTGTTATAATAATATGAACAGATTAGTGGGATTAGAACAAAAACGTTTCCGTGGATTATATTCCTCACCCGGATGGTTCCACCATTAACGACGATGAGGAGGAGGAGGATGATGATGAGGAGTGAAGACGTCCAAATCTGTAGAATCTCAGAACCCTCAGCTCCAGGAGGACACAGTCTCAGAACCCTCAGCTCCAGGAGGAGACAGTCTCAGAACCCTCAGCTCCAGGAGGACACAGTCTCAGAACCCTCAGCTCCAGGAGGACACAGTCTCAGAACCCTCAGCTCCAGGAGGAGACAGTCTCAGAACCCTCAGCTCCAGGAGGACACAGTCTCAGAACCCTCAGCTCCAGGAGGACACAGTCTCAGAACCCTCAGCTCCAGGAGGAGACAGTCTCAGAACCTTCAGCTCCAGGAGGAGACAGTCTCAGAACCCTCAGCTCCAGGAGGACACAGTCTCAGAACCCTCAGCTCCAGG
>JAFMOD010000810.1:170663-187359 GCA_019802435.1 Corydoras maculifer | reverse complement strand
ACAGTCTCAGAACCCTCAGCTCCAGGAGGACACAGTCTCAGAACCCTCAGCTCCAGGAGGAGACAGTCTCAGAACCTGAAGACGTTCTAAAGGTGGAGGTTTTAATTCCTCCTCCAGACAGAACCCTCAAACAGCCGTCCTGTTTCCTGCTCCACTGAAAACAATGCGTGACCTTCTGCGCGTCTCGCGTCTGAGAGGCCCGTCCCACCCCGGGGCAGGATCTGGAACCGATGTCAGGGACACTTTCCAAGAAGTTACACAACAAAAGCTTCCAGATGTTTTTTTTTTTTTGTGGGAAAGGAATCAGCTTTCATTTACCGTCAACGTGACGCAGTGTAAAATTAATATGGGTTCCTCATGTACAGACAGGGGAGAACATTTCAGGCGCTGGGCAGATAGACCCAGGACAGGGGGGCAATCTATCACTGGACACTGGAGAATTCAATTGACCTTGATCCATGTTTTTGGACTGTGGGAGGGAACCGGAAAACCCGGAGGAAACCCCGCGGACACGGGGAGGACATGGAAACTCCACCCAGATTGGGATTCGAACCGGGAATCCTTAGTGCTGAGAGGAGAACATGCTAAACCACTAAGCCACCATGCCGCCCTAAACCTAATCATCCAGCCATTATCTTCCACTTTATTCTCCACTAGGTTCACTAGGTTTCCCCGTGCCCATGCTCATCCAGGGGAGAACGTTTCGGGCGCTGGGCAGATACACCCAGGACAGGGGGGCAATCTATCACTGGGCACACACTCACTCACACGCACACATACACTATATGGGGCAATTTGGGCAGCCAATTCACCTTGAATCCATGAGAAAACCAAAAACCCAGTTCTCGACAGGACGTTCTCACGACGGACCGTTGGATTGTGGAGAGGAACCTGAGTGGGACGCTGTGGACCAAACCCATAGGAGACCTTTGTCTGTCTCTTCAGAGACTCAAACCTAGAACCTTCCTGCTGTAAGCTGAGCGGGTGAATCACTGGGGCATGTCCTCCGGTTTCCTCCCACAGTCCAAAAACATGGACCAAGGTCTATTGAAGTCTCCAAATTGCCCCATATAGAGTGTGTGTGTGTGAGTGAGTGTGTGTCCAGTGATAGATTGCCCCCCTGTCCTGGGTGTATCTGCCCAGCGCCCGAAACGTTCTCCCCTGGTTGGGCATGGGGAACCCCCACTAAGCCACCGTGCGGCCCCTGTGTGTACATATGTACTTTAATACACTTAGTGCATGTGTGTGCTCTTACACGTGTGTCCCTGTTTTTTGTGTGTGTGTGTGTGTGTGTGTGTGTGTGTGTGTGTGTCGCCTTGTACATGTGTGTATGTGTTGTACATCTATTTGCATTGGTGTGCACAACAATTCATTCATTTGTTTGTGCACACAGATGTGTGATGTGTGTATGTTCTGTTACACACACACACAAACACACACACACACACACACACACAGTATAGTTTAGACACAGAGTGCATGATAAAAACAAAACAGGAATCATCTCATGTGAATCTTTTCATTTGATTCCGTGAACAAAGCCCAGAAATCTTTTTCTAATAAATTCTTAGCGCGGAACGTTTTTGCTGCCACCTTGTGGACATTTGTAGTAAACGCGTCACCATATTAAAAAATGAGACACCATGTCGATGGTTTTCCTGCGAAATTAAAATCAATTCTTACAGTCTGGATTTCTAAAACTTTACAGTACATGGAACTGAGAACATGAACAAAAAGTGGAGGAGAAAGGGGGCGTGTCCAAACTTCCACTGACCTCATATGGGCTGGACAGGGACAGGGGACAGGGGACAAGGCCGGGTATGGACCCAGGGCCATAAAATTCCCAGGTTTGACCCAGGTCTTCATTTTTTTAGAAACTTTTACTAATAAATTCTTAGCGCGGAACATTTTTGCTGCCATCTTGTGGACATTTGTGGTAATGTCCGTCCCCCGTCCCCCCCCCCGTGACCCTATCCTGGGTCTATCTGCCCAGCGCCCGAGACGTTCTCCCCTGGATGGGCATGGGGAACCCCACCGCGACCCTAATAGAAGATAAGCGTGAGATAATGAATGAATGAATGAATGAATGAATGAATGTTTCCTCACAACCTGGAATTCCAAGGGAATATTTGAGGGTCTGCATCATTTCAGGCGGCACGGTGGCTTAGTGGTCAGCACGTTCGCCTCTCAGCACTAGGGATTCCCGGTTCGAATCCCCATCTGGGTGGAGTTTCCATGTTCTCCCCGTGTCTGCGTGGGTTTTCTCCGGGTTCTCCGGTTTCCTCCCACAGTCCAAAAACATGAATCAAGTTAATTGAATTCTCCAAATTGCCCCGTTTAGAGTGTGTCTGTGTGAGTGAGTGTGTGCCCAGCGATGGATTGGCGCCCTGTCCTGGGTCTATCTGCCCAGCGCCCGAGATGTTCTCCCCTGGATGGGCATGGGGAACCCCACCGCGACCCTAATAGAGGATAAGCGGAAGATAATGAATGAATGAATGAAGCAAACAACAAATAGGACAAAATAACTGAAAACCTCAGTGTGCATAACTATTCACCCCCGTAAGTCAGTACTTTGTAGAGCCACCTTTTGCAGCAATTACAGCTGCAAGTCGCTTTGGATAAGTCTCTATGAGCTTCCACATCTTGCCACTGGACTTTTTGCCCCTTCCTCATGGCAAAACAGCTCCTTCAAGTTAGATGGCTTCCGTTGGTGAACAGCAATCTTCAAGTCTGACCACAGATTCTCAATTGGATTAAGGTCTGGGCTCTGACGAGGCCATTCCAATATGTTTACACGTTTCCTCTGAAACCACTCAAGTGTTGCTTTAGCAGTATGCTTTGGCTCATTGTCCTGTTGGAAGGTAAATCTCCGCCCTGGTCTCAGATCACTGGGACCAGTTTTCCAGTCCCTGCTGCTGAGAAACATCCCCACAGCATGATGCTTCCACCACCATGTTTCACTGTGGGGATGGTGTTCTTGGGGTGATGAGATGTGATGGGTTTGCGCCAGACATAGCGTTTTCCTTGGTGGCCAAAAAGTTCAATTTTGGTCTCATGTGACCACAGTACCTTCCTCCATACAGTTTGGGAGTCTCCCACATGCCTTTCTGCAAACCCGAAACGAGCCTTCCTATTTTTTCCTGTAAGTAAAGGTGTTTTTCTGGCCACTCTTCCATAAAGCCCAGCTCTGTGGAGTGTACGGCTTATTGTGGTCATATGGACAGATAGTCTCTGCTTGGGAACTCTGCAGCCCCTTCAGGGTTACCTTTGGTCTCTGTGCTGCCTCTCTGATTAATGCCCTCCTTGACCGGGCTGAGAGTTTTGGTGGGCGCCCTCTCTTGGCAAGTTTGTTGTGGTACCATGTTCTTCCCATTTGATGATGATGGATTTGATGGTGCTCCGGGGGATCATCAGAGATTTGGATATGTTTTTATAACCCAACCCTGACTTATACTTCTCTACAACTTTATCCCTGACTTGCTTGGAGAGCTCCCTGGTCTTCATGGTGTGGTTTGGTTAGCTTAATGGTGTTGCAGCCTCTGGGGCCTTTCAGAAAAGGTGTGTATATACTAACAGATCATGTGACACTTAGATCTTTTTAGGGACTTCATAACACAGGGGCTAAATACATATGCACATGACAATTTTCAGTTTTTTATTTTCATATTCTTTATACACATATAATTTTTTTCTCATTTCACTTCTAAAGCGTAGACTGTTTTGTGCAGATGCATCACATTCAATTCAGATTTGAAAAAAAAAACATACATACAGGTTGTAATGTAGTAAAATAGGGAAAAAATTCAAGGGGGTGAATACTTTTCCAAGGCACTGTATCTACAGAAGCAGGTTGGAACAACTAATATATACTACACAATCTAATCTTATGGGGCAATTAGACTTTTTTTGTCACTGAATTTGCGCGTGCGTTCTCGACAGGTGCGGCTTTGAATGGTACACTCATGAAAGACCTTTGGATTGTGGAGAGGAACCGAAGTGGGACGCTGTGGACCAAACACAGAGAAGTCCTTCGTCTGCCCCGTCCGGTGCTCGAACCTTGGACCTTCTTGCTTTAAGGTGAGCCGGTGAATCACCGGGCCATTTGAGAACGTATGACGGGTAGGCGTTCATGTCCATAAGGACCCTGTTGATGTTTTTTAAAGATGTAGATTCACAATATAAACGTCTGAGACGCGTCTTTTCGTTGTATAAGTGTTTTGTGGTTGGTGGAGGTTTTGTGGAGTGATTTTTGACGTGACCCATTTTAATAAATATTTTTATATAATTTTAGGTATTTATACATTACAACTGAAACACATTGGGACACGCCCATTTTGTTTCCCAGCATGACGATTTTTTGGTAACTTTGGTTGTAAACAATGCGCTCCACCTCGCTTGGCGTCCCATTACTCCACCTTGCTCTTTCCCTCCACATCCCTTAGCCGTTGCTCCAGCAACTTGACCTTGTGCTCCAGGTGGGCGTTCCTGCCCCCCCCGAAACACGACTGCCCGACCCCCAGTACGACGCAGACGAGCACCAGGCCTGCCAGCCTCATGGCGGTGGTTTCGGAGCTGGCGGAGGTGTCGTTCAGGATCAGGCCGAACGCCGCCACTGCGAGGGCTATCTTCATCATGAACAAGGTTTGCCTGACCAGACCCACCAGCAGGTGGAGCACCAAGGACAGGAGCCAGTATGCCATCAAAGCCAGCAGAGCCCACTGGGTCACGAAGATCACACCTTCGGGGGTGACGTGCCTTACAGGCAGACGGGCTGCAGGAAACAGGAAATGATGCGTCAGGTTTCATTAATTACTGACGTTAAGCCTGAATTTAATCGCTGGACCTTAAAATGCAACGTTCATTAAGTTTGGCTTCATTTTAAAATAAAGCCTTTCTAGGGCGGCACGGTGGCTTAGTGGTTTAGCATGTTATCCTCTCAGCGCTAGGGATTCCCGGTTCGAATGCCAATCTGGGTGGAGTTTGCATGTTCTCCCCGTGTCCGCGTGGGTTTCCTCCGGGTTCTCCGGTTTCCTCCCACAGTCCAAAAAACATGGATCAAGTCGATGGAGTTCTCCAAATTGCCCCATATAGAGTGTGTCTGTGTGCCCGGTGATAGATTGCCCCCCCTGTCCTGGGTGTGTCTGCCCAGTGCCTGAGACGTTCTCCCCCCCCCCCAGTAGAGGATAAAGCAGAAGATAATGGATGGATGTATAAAGCCTTTCTAACAGAATGACAACAGACTGAGAGCTCCTACTGGTGGTGAACACTGGTAATGCATTGTTAGCAAAGCAGAGGTTCGACTCTGCCATCTTTAATGCACGATCAACAGAACACTAATTAAACTTAGGATTAAAATAAAATGAAAGGTTACAGTAACGGCCCTGACCCTCATGTATACTAACCGTCAATTCCAGCCCCAGCGAGTAGATCGACGATGTAACCACCTGCCACATTCAAGCCGTGAGCTGCCGCCTCTGCTGACACTTGCACAGCTTCTCCAAGACCCTGTTAAAAATAATTCAGAAACCCGTTACATACGTAAGTAAGGTCTTGAAAAGTAAGAGAAACTAAGAGTTTAATGACTTAAATGTGGCGTTTTCATAAAACGTAACAGGTTAGGGGGCATCGCAACGTCAATCAATTTTTGTCGTCAACAATTGATTTCCTCCCACGGTCCAAAAACATGGATCAAGGTCAATTGAATGCTCTAAATTGCCCCATATAGAGTGTGTGCCCAGTGATAGATTGGTGTCCTGTCCTGGGTGTATCTGCCCAGCGCACAAAACGTTCTCACCTGGATGGGCCCCCCGCAACCCTAGTAGAGCATAAAGTGGGAGAGACTCTCAGCGCTAGGGATTCCCGGTTCGAATCCCAATCTGGGTGGAATTTCTATGCCCCCCCCCCTGTCCGCGTGGGTTTCCTCCGGGTTCACAGTCCAAAAACATGGAGCAAAGTCAATTGAATTCTCCAAATTGCCCCATATAGAGTGTGCATGTGTGAGTGAGTGTGTGCCCAGCGATGGATTGGCGTCCTGTCCTGGGTCTATCTGCCCCCCCCCCCCAACTCTAATATAAAGCAGAAGATAATGGATGGATGTATTCAGGTCGTGAAGATGCTTCCATTACTTGTTTCCATTACTTTTGAATAAAAAAATACAATTTTTTTTTTAATTATGACGTCACCAATTTCAGATTAATACATTTTAATGATCTTGTCTCTGTTCTGTTCTATAAATTAATATCTTAGTGACATTGACAAAATAAAAGATTCTTAATTTGCCTGCGATTAGTACATTATTGTGAAGCGCCCTTGGGTTCCTGAAAGGGGCTATATAAATTACATTTATTATTGTTATTATTAGCTCCGCCCACTTTTGAGATGCTGTTCATTTGCAATTCATTCATTCATTATCTTCCGCTTTGTCCTCTATTAGGGTTGCGGTGGGGTTCCCCATGCCCATCCAGGGGAGAACGTTTTGGGCGCTGGACACACACTCAGTCACACAAACACACTCTATATGGGGCAATTTGGAGAATTCAATTGACCTTGGTCCATGTTTTTGGGCTGTGGGAGGGAACCGTAGAACACGGAGTAAACCCACACAGACACGGGGAGAATGTGGAAACTCCACCCAGATTGGGATTCGAACCGGGAATCCCTAGTGCTGAGAGGAGAACATGCCAAACCACTAATCCACCGTGCCGCCTAAATCATTCATTATCTCCCGCTTCATCCTCTATTAGGGTCGCGGTGGGGTTCCCCATGCCCATCCAGGGGAGAACGTCTCGGGCGCTGGGCAGATAGACCCAGGACAGGACGCCAATCCATCGCTGGGCACTCACTCACTCACTCACACAAACACACTCTATAGGGGGCAATTTGGAGAATTCAATTAACTTGATCCATGTTTTTGGACTGTGGGAGGGAACCGGAGAACCCGGAGGAAACCCACGCAGACATGGGGAGAACGTTGAAACTCCACCCAGATTGGGATTTGAACTGGGAATCCCTAGTGCTGAGAGGAGAACATGCCAAACCACTAATCCACCGTGCCGCCTTATTTTGCAATTAATTTAGTAAATCTGGCCGTTAAAACAGCATGAAGCTCAGTAGCTGAAATCTGAGGCAGGAACTTAAAGATATTGAAACACCGCCCGCCGGCATTTTGTAAAAGTGCGTTTTGTTTACGTTCCCCGTTAAAACGGAACCGCTGATCTAAGTTTAGATCTTAACCTTAATCAATATTTATTAATTGGTCTCGGTCGAAGGCAGACGGTTCGCTCGCTCACACTCAGCAGGGAGTCGACTCTCCGCCGGCCGACCAGCGACTCCGTGTAGGCGCGCGCGTCCCGCCACAGCTCCCCAACGGCTGCGCTCGCGCTCTGCCACGTGGTCCCGCCGCCGGTCCCGTCAGAGCGACCGCGGACTCCCGATATCGCGATACAAACGATCATCATCAACCACCGCCAGCAGCTGCCCCGCGCATTCGACATCTTTAAACACGGAACAACACGACGTCGCCCAAACGATCGGAAACGGCGAAGAATTCCAACAAGAGCGCGGAGAGGAGCAGCCGTTCACCCGGCCCCAAGATTTCAGATTCGGCTGTGCGATTATCGCCTTTAAAAAGCGTTTTTAAATCGCGGTTATCGAATTAAACTAACTTTCGGGTTCAAACTACAGTCTCCAACTTCAACGAAAAAGAACGTCGCTTCCATTCGCAGCGCCGCCTGCTGTCCGGAGCGCGGTGAGAGGTCCCGCCTCCCAATCGCACACATCTGCCCTACATAGGTGCCCTACATAGATGCCCTAACCCTGAGTGTAACGACGTCCCTGCTGCACTGGGTTTAGTTCACTTTGTAATGAAGGAAGGCTTCGTTTGGGATTCAGGTCGATGTTCCGTGCGATACTACAAATGGGACGCGGCTGGATTTTAATATTCACATTTTTATTTACGTTTATTTGCATTCAGCTCGGGCGGCACGGTAGCTTAGTGGTTTAGCATGTTCTCCTCTCAGCGCTAGGGATTCCCGGTTCGAATCCCAAGCTGGGTGGAGTTTCCGTGTCCTCCCCGTGTCCGTGTGGGTTTCCTCCGGGTTCTCCGCTTTCCTCCCACAGTCCAAAAACATGGATTAAGGTCAATTGAATTCTCCAAATTGCCCCATATAGAGTGTGTGTGAGTGAGTGAGTGTGTGTCCAGTGATAGATTGCCCCCCTGTCCTGGGTGTATCTGCCCAGCGCCTGAAACCTTCTCTCCTGGATGGGCATGGGGAACCCCCCCCCCTCCCCGCGACCCTAATAGAGGATAAGAGGGAAGATAATGGATGGATGTATTCAGGTTGTGAAGTTGCTTCCATGACTTGTTGTTAAAAAAATAACCGAATAAAAACAACATGTAAGTAATGGAAGCATGTTCACACACACACACACACACACACAGACACTCTATATGGGGCAATTGGGAGAATTCTGTTGACTTTGATCCATGTTTTTGGACTGTGGAAGGAAACCGGTGAACCAGGAGGAAACCCATACGGACACGGAGATAACATGGAAACTTCACCCAAATTGGGATTCGAACAGGGAATCCCTAGCGCTGAGAGGAGAACATGCTAAACACCAAGCCACCGTACCCCCCCCCCAAAACTAGTTTAATAATAAACTATTAGTAGTACAAAGTTTCCATTGTGGGCCCCCTCGGCAAGGGCCCTTTACCCTTATTGCTCTGGATGTTCTGTGTCCTCACTGACCCTGTGCTCTGACCCCAACCATCATCCTAATCTCGTTGCCATGTCGTTCCATGTCCTCCCCGTGTCCGTGTGGGTTTCCTCCGCGTTCACAGTCCAAAAACATGAATCAAGGTCAATTGAACTCACCAATTTGCCCCATATAGAGTGTGTGTGTGAGTGTGTGTTCAGTGATAGATTGGCATCCTGTCCTGGGTGTATCTGCCCAGCGCCTGAAACGTTCTCCCCTGGATGAACATGGGGAACCCGCCCGCCATGCTTCCATTACTTGTTGTAAATGTAACCGAAAAAAAACATTTATTTCAAGTAATGGAAGTTCACAGACACTCTATATGGGGCAATTTGCAGAATTCCGTTGACTTTGATTCATGTTTTTTTTGGACTGTGGGAGGAAACCGGAGAACCAGGAGGAAACCCACACGGACACGGGGAGAACATGGAAACTCCACCCAGATTGGGATTTGAACCGGGAATCCCTAGTGCTGAGAGGAGAATGTGCTAAACATCAAGCAACCAAAAAAATAAAAAAACTAGTTTAATAATAAACTATTAGTAGTACAAAGTTTCCATTGTGGGCCCCCTCAGCAAGGGCCCTTTACCCTCGTTCCCTGGGGGTTCTGTGTCCTCACTGACCCTGTGCTCTGAGCCCCAGCCATCATGTCGGGATGCGTGTAAGTCTCTCTGGATGCAAACATCTGCACAAATGACATCATGCAGTGTAATAAACCTCTGAAGTCGTATGTCATTCCGTATGCCGTGCTGGATACGAATATAACGCGCTCAGGGTCTGATCATATTTCTCTAGCACAGAACCTGATGGAGCTCTGAGGAGAAAACATCCGGCTTCGGTCCAGAGGTCCACATGTGGACGTAATTAACACGGGGAAGACTATAAAACGAGGACACAACTTCGGCGCTCTACGAATGGGGAATGTGCTCTGTTGCGTGTGCAAGTTTGGCAGCGGACCAGTAACAACAACAACTACGACAACAACTCCTCCACCTTAAAATGTGTACAGTATAGCATCTTTATTGAAGGTACGAAGCCAGTAAATGCAACATACAGACATTAAGAATATAAATCTTCACAAATAATACTGCGCCATGTTCTAATTAAGAAAAGAAAAGGGCATTTTAAAGGTGTTTATTCTTTGCCGTTCTGTAGCGTAACCGGGTCTTTTTGTGCCGAATGATATTCAAACTGGGAATGAAATTGAATTCGAACAACTTTTTTTTTTTTTTTATAAAGCTGCTATTGAGACGGAAACGATTAAAGAGACGGGCGAAAGACTTTGGAAGGTTAAAAGTCACCAGCTGCACGATAGAAAACAACGCAGCCCTCTGTGTCTGCAGAAGAACAGACATGAAACCGCAGATAATAAGTCCAGCAGTTCTGCAGATCTGGGTTTTTATTCCTCAGCAGAACGTAGGAGAAGATACACGTTCAGATTTCATATTTTTATATATATATATATATATATTCATTCATCCATTCATTATCTCCCGCTTTATCCTCTATTAGGGTCTTGGGGGGTTCCCTATACCCATCCAGGGGAGAATGTTTCGGGCGCTGGGCAGATAGACCCAGGACAGGGCGCCAATCCATCGTTGGGCACACACTCACTCACACACACACTCTATATGGGGCAATTTTGAGAGTTTAATTGACTTGATCCATGTTTTTGGACTGTGGGAGGAAACCGGAGAACCCGGAGGAAACCCACGCGGACACGGGGAGAACATGGAAACCCCACCCAGATGGGGATTCGAACCGGAAATCCCTAGTGCTGAGGAGAACATGCCAAAGCACTAAGCCACCGTGCCGCCTATATATATATATCACAAAATAAATGAAAATATATTTTTATTAAAACAATAATTAATTGGTTGATTGATTGAATTCCACTTTCAGCCGCAGCTTTCAGATCACAGGCTATAAAACAGAAAAGGTAAAAGGTTATAAACATGTTTATGTACAAACTCATGTTCTGCAGTTTAATGCAAACTTCACAAAATAGATTAAAATATTATAACGCCTCTCAGCGCTGGGGTTTCCCGGTTCGAATCCCAAACTACCCTTTAAAATTGTTTAGTAAACGCGCCCCCCCCCCCCCCATTAAAGTAGACCCGTTAAATGACTTCAATAAACATACTCCCTTAAAACTAGTTCATTAAACATGCCCTTTTAAAGCTATCCCCTTAAAACTAGTTTAATAAACATTCCCTTTTAAATCAACCCCCTTAAAACTAGTTTTTATAGCTACCCCCTTAACACTAGATAGTGAAAATACCACCTTAAAACTAGTTTATTAAACAAAACCCCCTTAAAACTACTTTATAAAACCTGCCCTCATGCGTCCCCCTCCTCAAAAACTAGTTTATTAAACATGCCCCCTTAAAACTAGTTTAATAGACATGCCCTTTTAAAGCTACCCCCTTGAAGCTAGTTTATTATAAATACCCCCTTAAAACTAGATATTGAAAATACCACCTTAAAACTAGTTTTAAAAAATACCCCCTTAAAACTAATTTATCAAACAAAGTCCTTTAAACCTACGTAAGTAAACATTCTCCCTTAAAACTATCCCCTTAAACTCATTTATTAAACGTACCCTATTAAATCAAATCGACTTAAAACTACTTCATTAAACATACCTCCTTAAAATGACCCTGGTGAAACTACTTCATTAAATACACCCCCTTAAAACCACATTATTAATTTGCCCCCTCTAAAACCGCTCTAGGTTGTTTTTTTTTTTTTTTTTTTAATCAAAAATTAACCTCTTAAAACTATTTATTTTAAAGTGCAGGTTGCCCTTCTAGGAATATTTTATCTGGCCACCCTCCCTTCATACATTTACGTTTCCATTTGGTCATTTATTGGACGCTTTCATCCAAAGCGACTCACAAGGTGAGCACAGGGTTAATCACAGCGCCCCCTGGAGCAATGAGGGTTAACGGTCTCGCTTAAGGACCCACACTGGTAACTGCAGTGGACCTGGGATTTGAACCCCCAACCTTCAGATTGATCATCCCACGCCCTAACCACTGAGGGTTAATCACAGCGCCCCCTGGAGCAATGAGGGTTAACGGTCTCGCTTGAGGACCCACACTGGTAACTTCAGTGGACCTGGGATTTGAACCCCCAACCTTCAGGTTGATCATCCAACGCCCTAACCACTGAGCTACCGCACAGGGTTAATCACAGTGCCCCCTGGAGCAATGAGGGGTTGAGGGCCTCGCTCAAGGACCCATACTGGTAACTGCAGTGGACCTGGGATTTGAACCCCCGACCTTCAGATTAAAAGCCCAACACCCTAACCACTGAGCTGCCACGCCCCCCGGTGGGTGGAGCTTTGTGCCTTCAGTGCAGTGATGGATTAAATTAGGTGGTGGATTTGTATGAATAAAGACGGGAAGCTGGTTGTGTTAATGTTACTGCCGTGATTCCGTCTCAACGCCTGGTTACAGATTGACCAGTATGAAGACCTTCGGTCTGTGGAAACACCGCAGAGGGGGAGCGTAGTGTCCACCCACATTGCACAATCTCACCCCTACCCAGCCGTGGAGCCGAATGGGACGAGGGGATGACCCCCCCCCCCCCACACACACACAAACACAAACAATGCCCTTACCACGTAGAAAATGTTCCGCCGTTCTCTGTACAGAAAGAAGGCGAAGGCGGCAGCCACGGCGGCCTGAACCAGGTACAGACAGAGGTGTATGGACTTCAATTCCGTACTGAGGTTCTGATGGAGAAAAACGGAGAACTTTCAGTGAAATCAGCGGAACGACCCAAGAATACAGACTCTGGAAGGGGTTCCGACGTACGGCCATGTAATAGCTTTCGTTACAAACTCTGTCGGTCCTCAGCTGGCAGGGGGTCGCCCGGTGGAGGGTGATGTCCACGACGTAGATCACGGCAGCGATGAGGGCGACGAGCGCCGCCACCGTCGTCACCACCATGCAGACGAAGATCTAGAGACGGTCGGAAACACGGGTTTCCGTGGTTGTCCCACCCCGTTATTCTGAATCCGATTGGACGAAAACTCACCAGTACGGCGCTTTTTTTCTTCTCCATCACTAAGGCAACCGTCCCCGCCGTGATGAACTGAGGAAAAAAAAAAAGAAAACAGATCAAGCTGATGGTTCGCAGATGGACTCCGCCGAGGTTAATCTATGAACAACGAGCCACCCGGGGGCCGTTTTGGGAACCTGGTTCTGTGATTAACCTCGCGGTTCGGCTTGTTTTACTTCAGCTGAGTTGGTTTGTTTTAATAGAGCACGCCGGCTTTGTTGTGAGGTCGAGGCCACGGTGCTGATCTGGTCTGGTTTAGAGGTTGAAGAGGTGGGAACATGAGGTTACAGGTCACTACTCCTCACCACCACCATGTTGAACCCCCTATTTTAGCTGGAGAACTGCTTTAAAGCTTATATATATATATATATATATCCATCCATCCATTATCTTCCACTTTAACCTTTATTTGGGTCGCGGTGGGGGGGGGTTCCCCATGCCCATCCAGGGGAGAACGTTTCGGGGGCTGGGCAGATACACCCAGGACAGGACGCCAATCTATCGCTGGACACACACTCACACAGACACACTTTATATGGGGCAATTTGGAATATTCAATTGACTTGATCCATGTTTTTGGACTGTGGGAGGAAACCGGAGAACCCGGAGGAAACCCACGTGGACACGTGGAGGACATGGAAACTCCACCCAGATGGGGATTCGAACCGGGTATCCATAGTGCTGAGAGGAGAACATGCTAAACCACTAAGCCACCGTGCCGTCCTAGAAATAACATCGGAAAAATAATGTATTGTATATCACGCATTGATACGAAGGTGAAGGTGTGTGTTATTGTCAATGATGTCATGGCTGGCCAGTTGGCTCAGCGAATCAGATTTAAGGACTGGACAACATATATAGTCCACAAAATGTCAGATTTTTTTGTCCACGATGTTTGTGTTTGCCTCATGTCAGTCAGATCGTAGCGCTTGATTTTATTTGTTTTCCAGGTTCGAGTCCAAATCTGGGTTGAGTTTCTATGTTCTCCCCGTGTCTGCGTGGGTTTCCTCCGAGTTCTCCGGTTTCCTTCCACAGTCCAAAAACATGGATCAAGTTAATTCAATTTTCAAAATTGCCCCATATAGAGTGTGTGTGTGAGTGAGTGTGTGCCCAGTGATGGATTGGCGCCCTGTCCTGGGTCTATCTGCCCACCGCCCAAGACGTTCTCCCCTGGATGGGCATGGGTAACCCCACCGCGACCCTAATAGAGGATAAGCGGGAGATAATGAATGAATGAGTCCCAATCTGGGTTGAGTTTCTATGTTCTCCCCGTGTCCGCGTGGGTTTCCTCCGGGTTCTCCGGTTTCCTCCCACAGTCCAAAAACATGGATCAAGGTCCATTGAATTCTCCAAATTGCCCCATATAAAGTGTGTCTGTGTGTGTGTGTGTGTGTCTCCAGTGATAGATTGCCCCCCCCTGTCCTGGGTGTATCTGCCCAGCGCCCGAAACATTCTCCAGTGGATGGGCATGGGGAACCCCCTCCCTCTGACCCTAAATGGTTAGGTGCTTACAGAGGTTTGAGACGTCTCAGTGGAGGTGCTGAATCATCTTACCGTGATGCCGCTCCACCACGGCACGCCGAAGTTCAGGACCTCGGTGAGATCCGACGCCAGCAGGGGCACAGAGTACGAGATGATCATAAAGCCCAACATGACCTGCGAGATCTGAACGGAACAGAACCAGAACCGGGTCATCATGTGAGGAGGTGAAGATACTCTAATACCAAAACAGAGCGGCCTTTGTGATCAAGGTCAATCGAATTCTCAAAATTGCCCCATATAGAGTGTGTGTGTATGTGTGAGTGAGTGTCCAGCGATAGATTGGCGTCCTGCCCTGGCTGTATTTGCCCAGCACCCGAAACGTTCTACCCAAGATTGGCATGCCCCCCCCCCCCAACCCTAGTTTAGCAGACGCTTTTATCCAAAGTGACTTACAAGGTGAGCACAGGGTTAATCACAGCGCCCCCTGGAGCAACGAGGGTTAAGGGTCTTGCTTAAGGACCCACATTGGTAACTTCAGTGGACCTGGGATTTGAACCCCCAACCTTCAGATTGCTCGTCCAACACCCTGACCACTGAGCTACATTCTTCATAGCGTGGATTTGACGCGGTGCTGAAGACGTTTCTGCACGTCCACCCGTCTCCATTCCATAAACACCGCTTCACACTGAGACCCGGCGACTGTGGAGGATTTAAATACGGTGGCCTCCACAAACCTGACTGAGATGCTCTGAGCTTTGTGATCCTGATGGAGGCGCCGTTCAGATGGTGGTGCGCAGTCGACAAGAAGAGATGAAGATGGTCAGCAACAATGATGCTATTAAGGGGGGTTGAAGTGGTTCAACTAGGGCGGCACGGTGGCTTAGTGTTTGGCATGTTCTCCTCTCAGCGCTTGGGATTCCCGGTTCAAATCCCAATCTGGGTGGAGTTTCCATGTTCTCCCCGTGTCTGCGTGGGTTTCCTCCCGGTTCTCCAGTTTCCTCCCACAATCCAAAGACATGGATCAAGGTCAACTGAATTCTCCAAATTGCCCCATATAGAGTGTGAGTGAGTGAGTGTGTGCCCAGTGATAGATTGGTGTCCTGTCCTGGGTCTATCTGCCCAGCACCCGAAATGTTCTTCCCTGGACGCGACCCTAGTAGATGATGAAGCAGAGATTAATGGATGGAGTGTTTTATCTGGATATCCTCCTCATCTGATTCGTTGAGGTTAGACGATATTTCATTAATTGTATCTTAAGCTGACACTGTGTTACCTCTGCTGGTGTAGCCTATCGGCTTCAAGGTTTGACCTGCTCGGAGATGCTCTGATGCTTCGGTCTCGTCTACTTAGGTGCAGGTGCAGCCGTGATATCTTGAGCTCCAGCATTGATTACGAATTCTAAAGGGCCAAGTTCCCAGTTTATCCCCCCCCCCTCCACCCCGCCCCCCTGCAATTTTCAGTGCACCACTTTTATTTTTGGCCAGACTGTAAATAGTGACTCTGAAACTAAACGTGGAGGTTACAGTAAAGCTTCTCTCAGCGCCACTCAAAGACCCTGCCACTGGGTTGGTGAAAAAGAAGTGGTTGACGGGAAATCCGCCCTTTGGAAGGTGATGTGAGGGACATGGAGGGTTGCGCCGAAGATAGGAATCGAATTTGACTAAACCAGGTTTTCTTTACGTTATCTGTGTTTATTTGCCCCCCCCCCCGTGTGTGTGATGTCAGTACTTACCCCCACTGCTTTAGGATCTCCCTTCTGTACACTCTTCCTTAACGCCTGTTCTTTATCTCTTAACTTGGCCACGTTCTGCTCCGTGGAGATGCTGACGGTCAAGTCCCTGGACACGGTCAGTGCCATTTCCTTTCGATGTCTAGACATTCGGGATTAAAAGAGGGGGGCCGGATTAAAACGCTACATCCGGGAACTCCAGGGTTCCAGCTGAGCCGGATATTTCACGGCTGCTGGGGACGTTCGGGTTTTTCAGACGTTCTGTGAACGTGGGGCGGGCGAATGTGAGCTCACCGGAAACGGGGGGTGACTTGAATATTTTATTTTATCCTTTAACATTTTCACCACTGAAACAAAAAAAGTGACTTTATTAAGTTCACTTCTTTGTTTCTAGACTCGTTGTTCGTTATATCAGCTCCACCACCTTACAGATGGGGTTTGTAGTTCTACAGTTCTGTTCTGTAGTCCATCTGTTCCTCTATAGACTCTGTTAGTCCCCTTTACTCTGTTCTCTGATGATCAGGACCATGGACAGAGCAGGTGTTATTAGGGTGGTGGATGATTCTCAGTGCTGCAGTGACACTGACATGGTGGTGCAGGTGTGTGAGTGTGTGTTATTAGGGTGGTGGATGATTCTCAGTGCTGCAGTGACACTGACAT
>JAFMOD010000810.1:148769-162691 GCA_019802435.1 Corydoras maculifer | reverse complement strand
CTCTGTTCTGTTTTCTGTTCTGTTTTCTGTCCTCTGTTCTGTCCTCTGTTCTCTCCTCTGTCCTCTGTTCTGTCCTCTGTTTTCTGTTCTGTCCTCTGTTCTGTCCTCTGTCCTCTGTTCTCTGTCCTCTGTCCTCTGTTCTGCAGGTCCTGACGATATTAATCGGAGTGTTTCATGGACTTCTGGGGATCCCGACTTACTTCCTCCACACCAGGTTGCCGGCGCTGTTCGTCTGTCCGTTCCTGGTTGGATTGGTGGTTCGTTCCTTTTACACCAAAGATGCACCAAATATTACAATTATTCAAATGATTAGGGTGGCACGGTGGCTTAGTGGTTTAGCATGTTCTCCTCTCAGCGTTAGGGATTCCCGGTTCGAATCCCCATCTAGGTGGAGTTTCCATGTCCTCCCCGTGTCCGCGTGGGTTTCCTCCGGGTTCTCCGGTTTCCTCCCACTGTCTAAAAAACATGGATCAAGGGCAATTGAATTCTCCAAATTGCCCCATATAGAGTGTGTCTGTGTGAGTGAGTGTGTGTCCAGTGAAAGATTGGCGTCCTGTCCTGGGTGTATCTGCCCAGCGCCCGAGACGTTCTCCCCTGGATGGGGGACCCCCCGCGACCCTAATAGAGAGTAGATTTCATGAAAAGCATGTGGAGGTTCAGCAGCTTTTATTCAGTTTAAAGCTGAAAGATGGTTCGTTCATGGAGTGAAGGTTCGACGCCACCACAGCCGCACCAGCGCGATGCTCCACCACCTGAAGATAAAACAGGGATCTGAATGATGCTTGACTTTATCATCTGTTTATTCAATAGAATAACGTTTGCTCCGTAAACGAAACGCGGAGACCAAACGTCTGAGGTGCTGATTTATTAATAAAATAATTAGGTTCTCAAGGTTCTGATGGTGTTCCACTCGTTGTTGATCTCTGTGCAGCAGGTGGCGGTGGGCACTCTCGCCATGGCATGTGAACGATCGCCCAACACACACCTGGTACGTTTGATCTGTGAGATTTATTTAAGTTAATTAATAAATGTTTTAATTACTCTTAGCATTGTTACAACCACTACCTCTCATACCACAACTAATATCAATACTACCACTTATACTCACCATCAATACTACCACTAATACCATCAATACTACTACTAATACTCACTAATACTCACTATTTATTCTACCACTTGTACTCAATACTACCACTAATACTATTGATTCTACCACTAATACTATTGATTCTACCACTAATGCTCACTATTGATCCTACCACTAATACTCTCTATCAACCCTACCACTAATACTCACTATTAACACTACCACTAATACTCACTATTAACACTACCACTAATACTCACTATTAACACTACCACTAATACTCACTATCGATACTACCACTTATACTCACTATCGATACTACCACTAATACTCACTAGCAGTACTACCACTAATATTATCAGTGCTACCTCTAATACTCACTAGCAATACTACCACTAATACAAATGCTCACTATTAATATTTCCACTAATACTCACTATCACAAATACTTCTACCAATGATCACTATAAATACTACCACTTATACTCACTATCAACACTACCTCTAATACTCACTATCGATACTACCACTAATACTCACTATCACAAATACTTCCACCGATGATCACTATCAATACTACCACTAGTACTATCAGTGCTACAACTAATACTCACTATCACTAATACTATCAATACTACTACTAACAAGATAAATGATAAAATACTCATTATTACTACCAATATGGTACTATTACTAATATCACACTTAGTATTACCAATGTCACAAACTTTTAATACTACTAATACAATACTCACTAATACTACTGCTAATGTTACCCATAACACTCACTACTACGACTGTTGTTTGATGGTCTGCTGTGCGCGGTTCTCTTGTTCACGCAGTTGAGGTACTGTTTGTACCTGGGTGTCAGCGGGCTGCTGGTGTCGCTCAGCGCCGTGGTGGTGTACAGCTGCGGGGTGAGCGACATACAGGCCCTCAGCGACTGCAATGCAGACGAAACGGAATGTCCACAACACATTTTTATAGTAAGTGTAAATGTGCACAAGCCAGAGGAAACATGACCTTTATTTCTGTTCATTTGCTAAGATGCTTATTTCCATTGCAATCGTGGGTGAAAATACAGCCTATCCCAGCGGTTGTAGGACATGGAGATGAAGAGAACATGCCAACACCACACAGAAGGTCCCAACCTTGTCTGTCTGGATAGAAAATCAAGGGTCTAACCCATAGACCAAAAATCTCAGTACCTCCATCTCAGTACCTTCTTCTCAGTACCTCCATCTCAGTACCTCCATCTCAGTACCTCCATCTCAGTACCTCCATCTCAGTACTTCCATCTCAGTACCTTCTTCTCAGTACCTCCATCTCAGTACTTCCATCTCAGTACCTCCATCTCAGTACCTCCATCTCAGTACCTTCTTCTCAGTACCTCCATCTCAGTACCTCCATCTCAGTACCTTCATCTAAGTATCTCCATCGCAGTACCTTTTTCTTAGTACCTCCATCTCAGTACCTACATCTAAGTATCTCCATCTCAGTACCTTCTTCTCAGTACCTCCATCTCAGTACCTTCTTTTCAGTACCTCCATCTCAGTACTCCATCTCTAAGTATCTCCATCTAAGTATCTCCATCTCGGTACCTTCTTCTCAATACCTCCATCTCAGTACCTTCTTCTCAGTACTTTCATCTAAGTATCTCCATCTCAGTACCTTCTTCTCAGTATCTCTATCTCAGTACCTTCTTCTCAGTACCTCCATCTCAGTACCTCCATCTCAGTACCTTCTTCTCAGTACCTCCATCTCAGTACCTCCATCTCAGTACCTTCATCTCAGTACCTCCATCTCAGTACCTGCATCTCAGTACTTTCATCTCAGGACCTCCATCTCAGTCCTTTCATCTCAGTACCTCCATCTAATCTACAGCAGCTGTGAGAAGCTGTCCAGTTCACACTCCTGCAGAACCATTTTACCACCGAGTGGAATTACTGTGCTCTAAAAGGAGCTTTAATGTTCTGGGTATTGTGGTTGTGGTAGATCAGTGGTTAAGGTGTTGGGTCATCAGTCAGAAGGTTGATGCCCCCTGACTCCATCTGTACTGGGGTATTGGGATATCTGTGAGTCTGTAAGTTTTGGATAAAGGCATAACTACACTCTGATGCGTCCGTTCACACAGTTTTGGTTCATGTTTAGGAATTGTGGAGGGACATGGTTGTGGGTCTGCTGCTGTATGATGTCAGCTCCACCGTCCTGCAAGGCTTTCTCACGTTTTCAGCTCTGAAAAGCCTGAAGACCTAAGACCTAAAATGATGCTACTGTATTAAACATCTGAATCATTTATAACACTCACACACACACACACACACACACAAACACATACATATAATGTGTGTATATTGTACAATTCCAACTGTATACCTTCCATTTTTTATGACTTTAATAAAATACATGCTTATGAATCTAGTACTCGACTGAACATGCGACCCAACTGCTGGTTCAAACCCGCGTCCTATCCCGGCTTGATTACTGTAATGCACTACTTGCCGGTATCCCAGCTTCCACAATCAGACCTCTTCAACGGATTCAGAACTCTGCAGCCCGACTCGTGTTCAACCACCCGAAAACTCATGTCCCTCCATTGGCTCCCTGTAGCTGCTGCATTCAGTACAAGTCACATGACTCTGGCCTACAGAACCATTTCTATCTCTGTCCCCCTCCGACCTTCACTCTATATTTTTAAAATACACTCCGACTCGTTCACTTCGCTCCGGTGATGATCGCCCCCTGGTGGTTCCACCTCACCGAGGAGCTGATTCTCACTCCATGGCGTTCACCCCTGCAAAACGGTGGAACCTTCTTCCCAACTCTGTCCGTGAAGCAGAATCACTGAGCAGCTTTAAGAAACTACTGAAGACGCATCTCTTTAACAAAAACCTGTTGTAAAAAAATTAATAATAAATTAAAAAAGGGGGGGGTGTGGCGCAGCATCAAATAACAATCAGGTTTGATGATTTTACAGTGCATTTGGTTTCCTGCAGAACTTCTGACGTGTGATGTTCTCATTTGTAAGTCATTTTGGATGAAAGCATCTGCTAAATCACTAAATGTAAATAGGCGGCACGGTGGCTTAGTGGTTTAGCATGTTCTCCTCTCAGCGCTAGGGATTCCCGGTTCGAATCCCCATCTGGGTGGAGTTTCCATGTTCTCCTCGTGTCAGCGTGGGTTTTTTCCGGGTTCTCCGGTTTCCTCCCACAGTCCAAAAACATGGATCAAGTCAATTCATTCATTCATTATCTCCACTTTATCCTCTATTAGGGTCGTGGTGGGGTTCCCCATGCCCATCCAGGGGAGAACGTCTCGGGTGCTGGGCAGATAGACCCAGGACAGGGCACCAATCCATCGCTGGGCACACACTCACTCACACACACACACACACTCTATATGGGGCAATTTGGAGAATTCAATTGACTTGATCCATGTTTTTGGACTGTGGGAGGAAACCGGAGAACCCGGAGGAAACCCACACGGACACGGGGAGAACATGGAAACTCCACCCAGATGGGGATTCGAACCGGGAATCCCTAGTGCTCAGAGGAGAACATGCTAAACCACTGAGCCACCGGATCAAGTCAGTTGAGTTCTTCAAATTGCCCCATATAGAGTGTGTGTCTGTGTGAGTGAGTGTGTGTCCAGTGATAGATTGGTGTCTATCTGCCCAGCGCCTGAGACGTTCTCCCCTGGATGGGCATGGGGAACCCCCCCCCCCCTCGCGACCCTAATAGAGGATAGAGTGAAATATATTGAATGAATGAATGTAAATGTAAATGTAGTACGCTGCTGTGATCTGTTATTAAACTCTCACTGAGCTCTTTATTAGTGAGAAATCAACGGCTCTTAAATCCGAACGGGTCGTTTGCCGTCGCAGCCCATCCTCCTCAAGGTTCGATTCTGTTCAACATAAACGTACAGAGAGATTATCACTGGATTTACTGTGCAATCCTATTTAAGAGTCGAGTGCTTGCTGAGTCGACTCTTTGGATGAACGCCTGTGTGTTTACAGCTAAAGAGTCGGGTTGCATTCGACTCCACGTTCGAACAGCGGTGGCGATGGAACAGCGTGCTTCTTTGTGTTGTTACAATTAAAAAAAAAACTAATTGAATTTTCAGTTTCTAAATGATTTTTAGACACGTTTTAAGTCCACGCTTTTACAAGACGGAAATCCTACCGAAGTATTGAGACAAAATATTGTTTATCTCACGTGCGCAACCCCATTTACATAAAAACGAGCGTTTATTTAACACGTTGAACTCGTTTTCTGAATTCATCTGAGTTCATTTAGCGGCGTTTTTACTTCTGTTTTTTTGTTTGTTTGTTTTTTAAACTGTGTTTAAGAAATCGAAACCTTGGAATCGATTCCATTCCATTTGCATTAGTGATAAGCCGGTCGCGAACGAGCCGGCTCTAAGAGTCGGCTCTTTAAAGTGACCGAGGAGAGCCGGTTCTTGATTGGAAGCCGTTTTTTGGGATGGAGTCTGTAGGTTGCACACACACACACACACACACACACACACACACACACAAACACATACATATAATGTGTGTATATTGTACAATTCCAACTGTATACCTTCCATTTTTTATGACTTTAATAAAATACATGCTTATGAATCTAGTACTCGACTGAACATGCGACCCAACTGCTGGTTCAAACCCGCGTCCTATCCCGGCTTGATTACTGTAATGCACTACTTGCCGGTATCCCAGCTTCCACAATCAGACCTCTTCAACGGATTCAGAACTCTGCAGCCCGACTCGTGTTCAACCACCCAAGAACTCATGTCCCTCCATCACTCATGTCCCTCCATCACTCATGTCTCTCCATCACTCATGTCCTCCATCCAACTGGACAAATAAATAGCTGGCTAGGTTTGGAAAATGAGGTACAGAAAGTAGAGAAACATTTGGACACGATTTAGTGTGATGGACAATTCAAAGTGTCCAGACTGTATAAATAAATTTTTCATATCGAGCCGACGCCACAAACTGTTTAATTATTCATTCATTCATTCATTATCTCCCGCTTTATCCTCTATTAGGGTCGCGGTGGGGTTCCCCATGCCCATCCAGGGGAGAACGTCTCGGGCGCTGGGCAGATAGACCCAGGACAGGGCGCCAATCCATCACTGGGCACACACTCACTCACACACACACACTCTATATGGGGCAATTAAGAATTCAATTAACGATCCCTGTTTTTGGACTGTGGGAGGAAACCGGAGAACCCGGAGGAAACCCACGCAGACACGGGGAGAACATGGAAACTCCACCCAGATGGGGATTCCAACCGGGAATCCCTAGCGCTGAGAGGAGAACATGCTAAACCACTAAGCCACCGTGCCGCCTATGTTTAATTATCAGTTCAATTAAAAGATCAAAGAAAAGCAAGAGAACCTAATGAAGGTTCTAGAGTGCTGCTGCTCCTACAATGTCTACAGCATCATCCAGTCCAGAGGATCCTTCCTTCCGTCCATCCATCCATCCATCATCGTGGGGGAGGGGGGGGGGTTCCCCATGCCCATCCAGGGGAGAACGTTTTGGCGCTGGGCAGATACACCAAGGACAGGACGCCAATCCATGGGCACACTCACACGCACTCTATATGGGGCAATTTGGAGAATTCAATTCACCTTGATTCATGTTTTTTTTTTTTTTTAGACTGTGGGAGGAAACTGGAGAACCCGGAGGAAACCCACGTGGACACGGGGAGAACATGGAGACTCCACCCAGATTGGGATTCAAACAGGGAATCCCCAGCACTGAAACTGAAACTGAACTAGGGATTCCCGGTTCGCATCCCAATCTGGGTGGAGTTTCCATGTCCTCCCCGTGTCCACGTGGGTTTCCTCCGGGTTCTCCGGTTTCCTCCCACAGTCCCAAAAACATGGGTCAAGGTCAATTGAATTTTTCTAATTGCCCCATATAGAGTGTGTGTGTCCAGCGATAGATTGCCCCCCTGTCCTGGGTGTACCTGCCCAACGCCCGAAACGTTATCCCCTGGATGGGCATGGGGAACCCCCCTCTCGACCCTAGTGGATTTGGTAATGAACTGCTTTAATCTACAAGATAAAGTCAAGGGAGCCGAAAGAGTCGGCTCTTTTTTTAATGAGATCCATGACAACATTCCCATCAGTCGGAGTCGACACCGCACGGCGAGTCACCTCGTGCGAACGGAACATTCCTGTCACTGTGGGGGGTGGGGGGGGTTCCCGGTCGAGTCAGCTGACGGCCGGATCGTACCAAGTGCAGCGAGCCGCGGTCCACGTTGTACGGCGTCGTTTTTTGTAAATGGCAACGTCGAACGTGTTCGGGACTCGGTCCTGGTGACCGAATGAACGAGCTTTGCCCTCGCCGTTCGACCCGCCTCGCCGGGCTTTCCGTGCGCGGAACCGTCTTTGCAGTCTGGCCGCCCCCCCCCCCGTGTCCGACCTGCCGAATGGACGAGTCCTGAAGATGGCGCCGTTATCCGTCAACGAGAAGTGAAAGTTTGTGTTGTCGCTCGACGCCGCGGCTTCGTCGTTTCGCTCCGTGGGCCGTTTAAAGTCGTCCGTGTGCCGCCGGGAGCGGCCGCTGAACCGCCGCCGGGGGTCGAAGCTCGCCTGGCCGCTGTGTTTCCCTCGATTGGCTTAAAAGTTGCTACGGCTAACTAGCCTCGGGAAGAGCCCGACTCGGGGCCGGCTCTCGGGCCGGGGGAGGGCTGCGTGTCTGCGGGCAGGGCGGCTCACACAGCCGCGGTCACTGGACGACCGCGGGGCAGTCCCGTCATTCATCCCGCGGCAGAGAGAGCCGTCGTCGGTCGCATGAGCAGTACCCGCCGCCCGGCAGCGCGCTCCGGTCTGCACCCCGCCGCCCCGGCCTTCAGCTCGGCTCGCAGGCTCATCGATGTGCCGCTCTCAGCCGGAGATCCCGATCTGATTTGCTAGCACTGCGTGAGTGCCCTTTCTGCTCCTTAATACACCTTTAATTTCGAATACAAAAATTCAAAAGAAGGTGCTTAGAGCCAAGTTCTGTACTTCTAAAGGGCACAGTTACGTAAAATGTTTGGGGGGGGGAACCCAAATCAATCCATCCGTTATGGGGTCTCGGGGAGGAAGGGAGGGGGCAATCTGTCACTGGGCACACACTCAGTCACACAGACACACTCTATATGGGGCAATTTGGGGAATTCAATTAACCTTGGTCCATGTTTTTTTTTTGTTTTTTTTTTGGACTGTGGGAGGAATCCCACGCGGACACGGGGAGGACACGGAAAGTCCATCGTATATTTTCCACTTTATCCTCTACTAGGGTCGCGGGGTAGAACGTTTTGGGCGCTGGGCAGATACACCCAGGACAGCGCGCCAATCTATCGCTGGGCATACACTTACTCACACACACACTCTATATGGGGCAATTTGGAAAACTCAATTGACCGTGATCCATGTTTTTGGGACTGTGGGAGGGAAAACCCGGAGGATACCCATGCGGACACGGAGAGAACATGGAAACGCCACCCAGATTAGACCACTAAGCCACCATGCCGCCCTAAACCAAATCATCCATAAATCCATTATCCTCTACTAGGGTTGCGGTGGGGGGTGTTTCCCCCATGCCCATCTAGGGGAGAACGTCTCGGACGCTGGGCAGATGCGCCTAGGACAGGGGGGGCAATCTATCACTGGACACACACTCACACACAGACACTATATGGGGCAATTTGGAGAATTCAGTTGACCTTGATCCATGTTTTTGGACTGTGGCACACATTAGTTACGTAAGAACATTTAGTGGATGGACTTGGTGTTATTGTTGTTTTAAAGTGACTCAGTGTTTTTGTCCAAACCAGTGCTTGTGTCAGATGTGTGAGGTGTTTGAGTCATGTGATGAATAAATTAATATGCGTTTGGGAGTGTCGCTGTACGTTTTGTGTAGCAAATACTAAAAATAATCGTATTAAATTCAGATAATTGATAACAAATGAGATCTAAGTAGGTTTTTTTTTTTTTTTTTTAATATAAACAAATGCGTCGACAAATGCGTTTTGTTCTGTCTTAGTTTTACTTGTGCCACCAATTTTGAATGCGTCACGCTTTGTGGAAACAGTTTGGGGAAGGCCCGTTTCTTTTAGGTTCCAGTGCTTTTAAGCAAAGTCAGACCCCCCCCCCAAGCAAGTTCTAGCTTTAAGTGTAACCAACTTTAAAATGTGAAGCTGTCCCTATACTTTTGCCTACATGGTGCAGAAAGCTAGTTTAGTATTAAAAGCACTAAATATCATATAAGTATCGTATATTATAAATATCGTATGTTATAAATATCGTATATTATAAATGTCATAATTATAGTATATTATAAATATCGTATGTTTTAAATATCGTATATAAATATATATTATAAATATCGTATATTGTAAATATTGTGAGCTGTTTGTCTCGTTACAAAAAGGAAAACAACGAGAATTAACACAAAGTTGGTCCTTTTGAAAAACTAATGTGTCCAGAGGAGTGGCGCAGGGTTTAAAGACGCATCACTTCCTGTTATTCTTACCTGATGTAAGTGTAACTCAACCAGTAAAGGGCGGAGGTGCTCTGATGTCATCAAAACAGCTCCATGACAACCGTTTGGAAGGAGCGGCGCTGCCAAGTAATTAAAGTTGTGAATTACCAACCTGGCACGGTGGCTTAGTGTTTAGCATGTTCTCCTCTCAGTGCTGGGGATTCTCGTTTCGAATCCCAATCAGGATGGAGTTCCCATGTTCTCCCTGTGTCCGCGTGGGTTTCCTCCGGGTTCTCCGTGAAAGATTTAAATACGGTGGCCTCCACAAACCTGACTGAAATGATCTGAGCTTTGGAACGTGATGCTCATCCTGATGGAGGTGCCGTTCAGATGATGGTGCGCAGTGGACAAGAAGAGATGAAGATGGTCAGAAACAATTATGGTATTAAGGGGGGTTGAAGTGGTTTAACTTGGGCGGCTTAGTGTTTGGCATGTTCTCTTCTCAGCGATTGGGATTTCCGGTTCAAATCCCAATCTGGGTGGAGTTCCCATGTTCTCCCCGTGTCTGTGTGGGTGTCCTCTGGGTTCCTCCCACAGTCCAAAAACATGGATAAAGTCAATTGATTTCTCCAAATTGCCCCTTATAGAGTGAGAGTGTGCCCAGTGATAGATTGCCCCCCTGTCCTGGGTGTATCTGCCCAGCGCCCGAAACGTTGTCCCCTGGATGGGCATGGGGAACCCCCCCCCCCCCCATCCCCGCCATCCTAGTAAAGAATAAAGCGGAAGATGATGGATGGATGGAATTACCAACCAGAAGGCTTATGGTTAAGAACTCGCTTCTGACCGTCTGAACCTGTCGGAACCTTGAGCTCGGACCTTGATCCCGAGTTACCTTTAATGTGTGATGTCGTCACGTCTGCTTGTCACTCTGGATAGCTGCTGTATATGTGAGACGTGGGGCGTGTCTGTCTCGCAGTATCAGTTCTCGGTCATCCCCATGGTGTTGGATGTTGGGTTGACGTCTGAACCAGTGGTGTAACCGTATTAGGGCTGGAACAATAAATCGATAAAAATCGATGATGAAAAGTGTCGATAACAAATTTGGTTATCGACTCGGGTGCGAGCACAGTTTGGTTTAATAATAATAAAAAAGGCACGGTGGCTTAGTGGTTTAGCACCTTCTCCTCTCAGCGCTAGGGATTCCCGTTTCAAATCCCCATCTGGGTGGAGTTTCCATGTTCTCCCCGTGTCCGTGTGTGTTTCCTCCGGGTTCTCCGGTTTCCTCCCACAGTCCAAAAACATGAATCAAGTTAATTGAGTTCTCCAAATTGCCCCATATAGAGTGTGTCTGTGTGAGTGTGTGCCCAGCGATAGATTGGCGTCCTGTCCTGGGTGTAGCTGCCCCCTGCCCGAGACGTTCTCCCCTGTATGGGCATGGAGAACCCCCCCCTCCCCCCCCGCGACACTAATAGAGGATAAAGCTGAAGATAATGAATGAATAATAAAAATAATAGTGGACCAAGCACTGAGCCATGGGACACCCCAACGTTTGCTTGCTCTCATTTGGGCACACCACCTCCTCACGTCACTTCGAACGACCCTCCCCCTGTGTGTTTGGTTTGTAATCTGGGATTGGGAAGGCGTGGCAAATAGATCTGGGATGAACTAGAACAGAGATTGTGAGCCTCTCGTCCGCGTCGGTGTCCGAGCACTTTGGGGTGAACGACGTCGCACCCCAAAATCTTGAGAACGCAATCCAAAAAAGGGAACCAACTTGAAGCGGGATGGCGTTAAAACTCCTGTGGGTGTCATGTGGAGCAGAGTGTAATAAGCCTTACGAGCCAGACTGTGGCGCCGTTAATCAGATTATTCTGCAGATTAGGATTAAGCAGGTTCTCCCGTGAGCCGCAGGGCTGCTGGGCACGTCCTCAATGTCCCGATTATAATAACGATGATGTCGATGCTTTGATTGACAGCTGTACTGGCAAATCGATGGACAAGCTTCAGGATCTGAGCCAGTCCGAGTTGCAGGACTTGCTGGATAACCCGGAGCGGGTGGAGGTCATGGCACTGGAGTCTTATGAGGTGAGTGAGACATGTCCTACAAGTAGTACACCATCCATTATCCCCGGGTAAGCCAGGACACACCGGAGGGGCAGAGACGAGGTGGCCGGTGAGAGGCTGTCCCCGCGACCCGAACCGCCGGACAAGCCATCGATCAAGCGTGGACGGAGGCTGTAAATTGCCCCATATAGTCTGTGTGCAGAGTGATGGATTAAAAGCGACTCAGCATCCGATCTGAGGGACAATCACAGTGAGGTCTGAGACCTCGACCCTCTGGCTGATGGTGCGGTGGGTTAACCACCAGGTCACCACTTCCCTTCACCACACTGTGAGCTGTAGCGCCCCCCCTTGAAACGAAACCAGGTCATTCAGAGCTAAAGGTTAGTAATTAGTTCCCGAGAGCAAACAAAATGTTATTTAGCGCCGCAAAGCACCGCGTCGGCGTGAAAACAGAAACAATTTCTTAATTCATCCATTATCTTCCGCTTTATCCTCTACTAGGGTCACAGGGGGGTGGGGGGGTTCCCCATGCCCATCCAGGGGAGAACGTTTCGGGCGCTGGGCAGGGGGGCAATCTATCACTGGACACACACTCACTCACATAGACACACTCTATATGGGGCAATTTGAAGAATTCAGTTGACCTTGATCCATGTTTTTGGACTGTGGGAGGAAACCGGAGAACCCGGAGGAAACCCACGTGGACACGGGGAGAACATGGAAACTCCACCCAGATTGGGATTCGAACCGGGAATCCACCAGCGCTGAGAGGAGAACATGCTAAACCACTAAGCCACCGTGCCGCCCAATTCTTTAATTAAAAATCTAAAACAATGGACCGAGAGCTGAACGCTTCAAAGGAAATACTTATCACACTCGGGTGGCTTAGTGGTTTAGCATGTTCTCCTCACAGCGCTGGGGATTTCAGGTTTGAATCCCAATCCAGGTGGAGTTTCCATGTCCTCCCTGTGTCCGCGTGGGTTTCTCCGGTTTCCTCCCACAGTCTAAAAAACATGGATTCAAGGTCCATTGAGTTCTCCAAATTGCCCCATATAGAGTGTAATTGTGTGAGTGTGTGTACAGGGATGGATTGCCCCCAATGTCCTGGGTGTATCTGCCAGTGTCCGAAACGATCTCCCCCGGATGGGTATTGGGCCCCCCCCCCCCCCCGACCCTAATAGAGGATAAAGTGGAAGATAATGGATGGATGGACTGATGACACTATTGTTTAATTTTATTTTATCATGTGACCTCTGTGTTTATAAATATAAATGAAAATAACCGTCAGTGACTACGCCTCTGTGGGTCTGCATCTAAATCTGTCTGTGGTTACGTCTGTAGGTCTGTCCGCAAATCTGTCTGTGGCTATGCGTTTATACTTCCGTCTGGAATGCTATCCGTGGCTGTGCGTCTGTAGGTCTGTCCACTGCCGCACGTCTGTAGGTCTGCGTCTGAATCTGTCCATGGCTAAGCGTCTGTAGGTTTGTGTGAATCTGTCTGCGTCTGAATCTGTCCATGGCTACGCATCTATCCGCAAATCTGTCCGTGGCTGTGCGTCTGGAGGTCTGTCCACTGCCGCATGTCTGTAGGTCTGCGTCTGAATCTGTCCATGGCTAAGCGTCTGTAGGTCTGCGTGTAAATCTATCCGTAGGTCTGTGCGTCTGTAGGTTTGTGTGAATCTGTCTGCATCTGTCCGCAAATCTGTCCGTGGCTGTGCGTCTGTAGGTCTGTCCACTGCCGCATGTCTGTAGGTCTGCGTCTGAATCTGTCCATGGCTAAGCGTCTGTAGGTCTGCGTGTAAATCTATCCGTAGGTCTGTGCGTCTGTAGGTTTGTGTGAATCTGTCTGAATCTGTCCATGGCTACGCATCTGTCCGCAAATCTGTCCGTGGCTGTGCGTCTGTAGGTCTGTCCACTGCCGCATGTCTGTAGGTCTGCGGCTGAATCTGTCTGTGGCTAAGCGTCTGTAGGTCTGCGTGTAAATCTATCCGTAGGTCTGTGCGTCTGTAGGTCTGATCCCAAACCTGTCTATGTATCTAAGCAGCTGGCTGTAAATGCGTCTGCCCACCTGGTGTCTGTGGTTCTGTCTGTAATTCCGTCCAGCTCCTGAGCTAACCCCCGTTTTCACCTTTTAGATCCAGAACATTCAGCTGGAGCGAGAGATGGCCCTGGCCTCGAACCGCAGCCTGGCCGAACAGAACCTGGACGTGAAACCTCGGCTGGAGAGCGAGCGGGAGCGTCTGGTGGAGAAATACAACCAGCTGGAGGCGCTGAGGGAGCG
>JAFMOD010000810.1:130370-147262 GCA_019802435.1 Corydoras maculifer | reverse complement strand
GGGGGGGGGGGGTTCCCCATGCCCATCAGGGGAGAACATTTCGGGCGCTGGGCAGATACACCCAGGACAGGGCGCCAATCCATCGCGGGGCACACACTCACTCACACAGACACACTCTATATGGGGCAATTTGGAGAACCCAACTGACCTTGATCCATGTTTTTGGACTGTGTGAGGAAACCGGAGAACCCGGAGGAAACCCATGCAGACACGGGGAGAACATGGAAACTCCACCCAGATTGGGATTCGAACCGGGAATCCCTAGTGCTGAGAGGAGAACATGCCAAAGCACTATATATATATCTCATGTATCTGTCTGATTCTAGTTCGTTATTTAAACCTGATCAGTACTTAATCGGTGTCCAACTCCGTTGTTGCCCAGCCTCTTAATGTCCCCCCCCTTACTGAGCCACGGTCCTCACAAGGTTCTCTCCTTAAACATCATGACCATCAATCATGCGTCCGTATTAATGTTTGGGGGAAACGTAGTGCTTTAATGTTTGGGGGAAACGTTATAACAGCGCGTAGCTCCGCCGTGTGCACGACGTCGTCACGAGGAAATGAATAAAAAGCCGTCTCAGGACTCGGGCGTTGGTATTAACTCTGACACGGTGCTATGGGTGCGTCTCCAGTTTCTACAGGAGGTGCTGCAGATGGTTATGTGGAGGTTAGACGGAGGTTATGTGGTGGAACAGGTCCTGTGAGCTCCTCTGTCCTCCTGCGTCACGTTTCGGTTCTCGTGTGGAATGTGGGAGGTTCCCTCTGCTCGCTTTGTCACGCCGTTGCCAGAAGGAATCGTGTGCTTTAAGTTCTAACGAGGGGCGGCACGGTGACTTAGTGATTTAGCATGTTCTTCTCTCAGCGCTGGTGGATTCCCGGTTCGAATCCCCATCTGGCTGGAGTTTGCATGTTCTCCCCGTGTCCGCGTGGGTTTCCTCCAGGTTCTCCGGTTTCCTCCCACAGTCCAAAAACATGGATCAAGTCAATTGAGTTCTCCAAATCGCCCCATATAGAGTGTGTGTCTGAGTGAGTGTGTGTCCAGCGATGGATTAGCGTCCTATCCTGGGTGTATCCACCCAGCGCCCGAAACGTTCTCCCCTGGATGGGCATGGGGAACACCCCTGCCACCCTAATAGAGGATAAAGTGGAAGATAATGGATGGGTGGATGTTCTAATGAAAGACATGGCGGTGGCTCAGAGGTTAGGACAGGGGGACGCTTATCGGGTGTCCATTGGAAGGCTGGCGGTTCCGTCCCTGCGTTTATTTATTCTCCACAGTTGGAACCTGAGCAGGTTCTTTAACCCTCACTGCTCTAGAACTGCAGTAACCCGGTCCAGCCCACATAAGTAGGCTGGAATATATGACCAGAAGAATTTTATAGAGGTGTGTGTGTGTGTGTGTGTGTGTGTACACTTTGTCTGCCCCCAAACCTCAGGTTGAGAGGTGTAAGGTCGCTTCAAAATAAATACACATTTTATTTGTAATTTAATTAATCCATCCATCCATTATCTTCCGCTTTATCCTCTATTAGGGTCGTGTGTGTGTGTGTGGGGGGGGTTCCCCATGCCCATCCAGGTGAGAATGTTTTAGGCGCTGGGCAGATAGACCCAGGACAGGGGGGCAATCTATCACTGGACACACACTCACTCACACACACACACTATATGGGGCAATTTTGAGAATTCAATTGACCTTGATCCATGTTTTTGGACTGTGGGAGGAAACCCACACGGACACGGGGAGAACATGCAAACTCCACCCGAATTGGGATTCGAACCGTGAATCCCTAGCGCTGAAAGAAGAACATGCTAAACCACTAAGCCACCTAATATAATTAATGTTTATGGTTAATAGTGTGCGTTTTCAGTAATTCCTTAAAATACTGTACTGTCCACATAGTTATGACCTTTTTAAAACTATTCCCCCAATTAATCACTCTCTTTCTTTCTCTCTCTCTCTCTCTATGTCTCTCTGTCTCTCTCTCTGCAGATGGAATTATGGGCCAGGCGTCTCCTGAGGGAATGTTCTCTCGTCTACAGGCAGAGGGCGCCAACACCGAGGCAGAGTCCGAGGTGAGGGGCTAAGATCCTGTCCAGTCATAAAATACACCAATTATCCTCATTTTAATTATTCTATGTCTGCTTCTTACAAAAGACGCCTTAAATATAATAACATTTATTTATTTATTTATTTAATTTTTTTTAAAGTTCATTGGGTATTGAAATCTTAAATTCAGTGTTTACAATACAAGAACAGTCCTAACAATCGCAATTATAACAATGGAAATTTAAAACGGAATAAAGCATAAGATAAAATAAAAAAAATGAAATTCGAAAACCAGAAACCTGCCATTAAAATGACCAAAAAAACAAAATGGTGTTAACCCTCATATAAATAAATAAATTTACTAGGTCACATTTTATAATGTCTAAAAACTAAAGATCTTCCACGCTATGTTTGACTATATTGTCACCGGGATAGGAACCAACTGTTTAAATTATTATTGACGTTCTATATTGTGATGGGTCTTAATTTTTAGTTTTTTTTGTTTTTATTGTCGTATCTGGCGATCACGCTATTGTTTACTGTTATCCCACCGTAATTGTCTGCCTTTCTTTTTCCGTACCTTTCGAGCCATCATCAAAATTTTCGCAGGGCGTGTCCGGCTGGTTGGTGAGAGGAGCGCTTGTGTACCCCTAAGCAATCGGTCAAAACGTTCCCAAGATATTCCCATTTTTTCCACGCTGGAATTCCCATTCACTTTGCATTACAGCGATTTTTGCACTCCCGTAACTCGGCCGATTTTCGAGCCACGAACGCCAAACTCGATGGAGTCGGAGACGGCTGCAGCCAAACCGGCCGTGTGAAATCGCAGTGCGATCGCACGCTTACTTCACCCCTGATCACGCTTTATAGTTGGCTTAGTTTATTTCCTATTTCAAAAATCAGATGTTCAAAGTGGCGTCACTCGGTCAATTTTCAAGCTACGAACACGAAACTCGCCACGTCCCGAGTGATCTGCAAAGACGCCCACCAATCAAAACCACTGCGCGTGCACCCCCACCCACCCGGGCACGCCCATTTTGGCCCTGTTTACTTGCAATTTTTTAGTTTGAGATATTAAGGCCATTCTACAGCGATCTGTCCCAACCGTCGATGTGACCACGGCTTATAGACGCCCTGTTACGTGGCCACGCCCCCTTTTTATGCATATGTATGCACTGTGTCTCAACACTCATATTATCTTCAGGAGCTGCACCTCTTTAGTTTATTAATTAATTTATTTTTATTTCTATATTTTTAGGTTCTAGCCGACGAGTTCCTGGAGGGTTCCTTGCCGCTGGACGCCTTCCTCGAGCGCTTCCACTCGCTCCGCTGCCTGGCTCACCGACGGCGGGTTCACGTGGAGAAGCTGCAGGAGATCCTGCGGGAGAAGGGGCGGGGCGCCGGCGAGCAGAGCACCACCACGCAGGCGTCCACCAACGCGGAACCCGCAGCGGCGCCGGCATGGCAGCCACAGCCTCAACAGCTGCCTCAGCAGAAAGCCAACCCAAACCCGGCCGGCGCGGCTCTACCTTACCCCGTCTACCCCGTGTCTCCGCCCAACCAGCCGAGTGCGACCCCCGCAGCCGCCCCCGTCAACCCCACCGGAGCCTTCCAACCCTACTCGAACCAGGCTGCGGCTTTCCCGGCGTCCTCAGGCTACCCAGCCGTCCGGCCTGGTTACACCCCCGCCGCGTGTCCGTACCCCACTCAGCCTGCGTATCCCACTCCCCAAGGGCCACCTTTCGGGCAGTTCGGCCCCCCTAATGCACCCTACCCCAGTGCGTATGCTTACGGGGGTTTCGGTTACCCCATGGCTCCCAATATGCCCTCCACTCAGTCGCCTACAGGGAGGCCGCTTTACAGGCCCGGGTTTGGGGTCCCGCAGCCGTACTCTTGAACTCCAGAGTCCTCCTCCCCGTCCCCGTTTGTCCCCCCCACCCCCCTCCTGTCTGAGGCTTGCACAGAATCTTAAATCAGACTCCTCAATCAAACACAGACCAAAATGGGTGTCGGTTCCGGACCGGGTTCCAGCATGTCTTCAGATCCAGGCTCTCCCGTCGTCCGTGGTGTGCTCGGTCTTTCCTTCGGTGGACAAATAAGTCCCACCCCCTTCGTTCCGGCGCTCACGGGAAACCGGCGCATACACTCTATTTATTTTATTTTTTTTTAATTTAAATTTTTTTTTTTTTTTTGGCGATTTTGTTCGTCTCTTCAGAACCGAATCACTTATCTTTAATTTTTACTTTTAATGTGTCCCTGAACCCAAAACCTCATGATTTAAAGGTGAACATGATGAAAATAGTGCAGTTCTGACGACGACAATGATGTCATCAAAATAGTAATGAATCTGATACTTCCACAAACAGAATTTAACAGCAGAGACGAATCGATTCATCCAAACCCCAATCGATTCTTTAGACTTCAAGCGGTCCACTGTCAGAAATACTAATGATTTAACAACTAATTCATAAATAACTAATCTAATAATTGGTATAATTAATGTTCAAATCAAAAGAATTTGTTTAAATTCACTGATTCCAGCCTCTGAAGTCGGAGTGGATCTCTGAGTCGTTTTATTATTATTTTTTGTTTTCTATACTAATTATTATTATTATTAATACAGATCGACCACACAAAAAATAATTTACAGATTAATTACCAGTGCATCTGCAAAAAAGCCATTATTAATTAGCTATTAAATTTGTCACCAGCTGTCAATCTTTTTTTTTTATTTATTTAATTTAAATTTAATTTAAATTTAATAATTTTTTTTTTTATTTTTATTTTTATTTTTTTTTTTAATAAGAACACCAAACATTGGGTGGCGGTAAGCGCCTGTTGCTTCGATCCCAGGTTCGATTCCCAGTTGGGAAAAACGTTGGTCCTCCCCTCATTCCGAAACCATACTGATGGGTACATTTTTATAGGTTTTTATTATTTAATTAAATTTTTTTGTATTATTATTATGTTTAATCTGCCCCATGACCGTCAGCCCCATCTGGAAAATTACTACCGACGACGATGAGACGTTAAAACTTTGAAATCGACCACAAATTTACAATAAAATCCGATCTAAGAGCTGGACGCAACTTTAGCGACTTCGTGATTGCGTTCAGCGGACGTTCAGTATAAACGCCGCGAGCGCCTCCGTTTGGCCGAGTCGGCTCATGATGTGATGAAACGTCAACCTGCGAATGAGGTCACGTGAGTTTGTGTTTAACAACATCTAATGAGACCGGCCAATGAGGTAACAGCATTATTAATATGGATTTAGTTAATTTGGCAGGTGATGTAATAACCTGCTAATATAGCGATATTTACCATTATTAATAATAATTATAATTTACTTCTTAATTACAGCTGATTCTTTAATATTTATTTAAGCTTTACGGTAACTGACCAGTGGCGTGTCAGTGTTTACATTACATTATTATAATTGGTTAATGACCTTCATTTAATTAAAGATGTCGAAGGCAACATTACTCTCGTTAGTTTCATTAACGATGGTTTCAGTAATTTGGACGGGAGTCCAGACACCTAGAGCTATAAAAGAATCGGCGACCGTCTTTATAACATCACTTTATTCAAATGTTTGGCCACGCCCCCTTCTTGTCCCCCACTTACAATACAGAAAGACTTTGTAGAACTACATTGTTCTTTGTTGTTGTTATTCCCCTGTTGGTTCTCTGTTTCTATTGGTCAGCAGCATCACAGAACCGGTATCATTTGGAGTCACACTGCTGGGATAGGAACCGAATAAGCCCTGCTCTGTGGTGGTGCTATTGGGGTTCTGACCATTAGAACAGAGTACACAGTGTGTACTGTAGAACAGATGGACTACAGAATGTGATTGTTGAACTACAAAGGCCATCTTTACGGTGAGTGGACCAGAAGGGGGCGTGTCCTAACTGCTGCTGTATTAATTTTCATTGGTTTAAAGGGGCACATTAAGCATCGGTCCTTTGTGTCTTCTGTTCTTCGGTCTGTTTTGCGTTCTGGACTTTTTAGGTTCTCGGTTGCGGAACGTTCATATTTGTGTTCTTTAAATTTTGAAGAGTTCGTACGCGTGACGCGTTGAGCGTCCGCTGCGGCGCCGAGCGTTTAGCGGGAAGGTTATTGTGGTGATAAATATAAATACTCCACATTGATTATGCAGATACATAGGATTTGAACTTAAAGCTGTGATGTGCAACTTTGAGGAGTTGGTTCTGGCGCCCTCAGTGGTAAACACATGTCACTACAAGTTAAAGGCCATGCCGTTGTCCCTGGACGGGGTCACTCTCGGTTCTGGGATTGTGACCGACGGGATAAAGTTTTCCGCAGTGGTCGGAAAATTTGTGGACGCCGCGTCATGCCTCCTTATTCGGAGTTACAACAATTTTTAAAATTCTATTAAATTTATTTGTATTAAATCAGGTTGGGCACTGATTTTGGGTGAGAAAGCGGGTTCCTCCCATCTAAACCCACTACACATGGGGCAATCTGGTGACCAGCACAAAACTAAAGGCAGGGTGTCGGCGTGTTCACATTCTTTCGAGCACGCAATGCGGGCTGTGGGAGTTCAATTTCAACCGTCAGAGTTGCACACCGCACCTTTAAAGCCGTTTAGACGTTAAAGATCCTCCGTTTTCTTGCCGTGGAGGTGAACGAGGGCCTCCGGAGGGGCCCGGTTGTGATTCAGGAGGGTACATATGCAGCCCCTCTTACCTTTTTAGAACCCTTTAGAACTCCTACATGTAATCACACGTACAGCTTCAGCTCACACGATGAAGGTTCCTGATGGAGGTTCCATTTATAATGAATTGTATATCATTTATATTTGTCTCCCAAACAACCCCCCTCCCCCTTCCCCCAATGGCTTTATGGAATTATAGAACTTTATAAGACTCAGGTTTTGGAGAGAGTCTGTTCGCCTCACCCTGGGCACCCGGGCGGGTTGGCGGGTCGGGTTCCGGGGTGATGTTCTAGTCGCACACTGTGACGTGCATCGTTAGCTCGGGTGGGTGCTGACTGTAGCCTGTTAAGTGTACGATTTTTAATTTCCTTCGGTGCGAATATTAAACACTGAGATTGATCGACGAAGCTCCTGCGTTTTTAATGTTCTCGCGCGGGTTTCGGACCGGACCTGGCAACCCGCTCACGGAGTAGAAAAACATTGCTGACGTAACAATTTAAAGGAGCCGTCCGCGAATGCTGCGTCTTTTTGGAGGAGAACTCTTATATGGACTGAAGTGTAGCGACACCTACTGGAGCGTGATGACATCACAATGTTTGTTGACGCCGGGTTCGAGGCGAAGGTTCTTTTTGTGTCGAGTCTTCATGTTCTCCCCGTTCCTGAGGGGGGTTCACGCCCCCCCAGTCTTTCACAGAGGGGCTGATGGGTAATCTGGCGATTGTTTGGAAGGTCAGACCCTGTTGGATGAAAAGTGGCTGGCTCGCAGTCTGAGTTCCAATTCATCCAACAGACGTTGGATGGCTTTGACATCAAGACTCCATGTGGACCAATCATGTGCTTCCGAATCACACCCACCAATCGTGTCGTATTCTTGCTTTGTGCAAATAGAATTGACCTTCCCTAAACTGTTCCTACAATGTTCTACACCCACCGAAATTCAACAATTGGTGCCTCGTCCTGGGTGGTGGATCTGCCCAGAACCCCAAATGTTCTGCCGTGGATGGGGGATAGAGGAAAACCCCCCCCCCCATGCCCATTCAGGGCAGAACGTTTCGGATGCTGGGCAAATACACCCAGGACAGGGGGGCAATCCATCACTGGACACACACTCCCTCACACACATACTCTATATGGGGCAATTTGGAGAACTCAATTGACCTTGATCCATGTTTTTTGGACAGTGGGAGGAAACCGGAGGAAACCCACGCAGACACGGGGAGAACATGCCAAACCACTAAGCCACCGTGCCACCCCAGATCAAATATCCTTCTGTCTTATTTTTGGTTTATTTTTAAAAGTTTTAAGATGAATTTACATTTAGTCATTTTTTTAAATTCTGAATTTATTCAGGAAATATTAATAATTAAAAATTAATTAATTATTAATTAATTATTAAATGATTTATTAGATGGTATTTATGACGGATTATATTTGTTGGGGGGGGGTAGAATGTTTCGGGCGCTGGGCAGATACACCCAGGACAGGGGGGGGCAATCTATTACTGTACACACTTACACTTACACACTCTGTATGGGGCAATTTGGAGAACTCAATTAACTTGATCCATGTTTTTGGACTGTGGGAGGAAACCGGAGAACCAGGAGGAAACCCACACGGACACGGGGAGAACATGGAAACTCCACCCAGATTGGGATTCGAACCGGGAATCCCTAGCACTGAGAGGAGAACGTGCTAAACCACTAAGCCACCGTGCCGCCCCCTATAGTCAACTTCATGAGCTGTAATGTGACGGCGGGGAGTTTGGACTCGGGTTCCGTCCCTGACGCTGAAGAGCTGCTGAACAACAGGAGCTCTGACTCACTTTCCAAATCCACTTCAGACTTCGGAATCGAGACCTGAGGGGGTGTCCTGGGGCTTTTTGTTGGGTGAACCGTCCTTTACGGCGGGGTGAACCAGCCGGCGGCGTGTGAGCCAGAGTGAGAGAGTGAGGGAGGGTGGAGGCGGCGGAGAACGCATGAGCAATAGTAAGATGAGAAGAGAAACCAAGCGACCGTGAATTCGAGTCGCAGGACGACCGTCGCCTCACATCTCTGAATCATTCCTCTCCACAAACTTCAGCCTCCCTCTGATTTCACTCTCTACTGACTGTCAGAACGGCAGAGGAGACACGCAGAACGTTATTATACGCAAAACTAACAATTTATTACATAAAAAAAACACAAACATTTGATAATGGTCACAAACCTTTCCCAAAGTTTCACTGTCTTTATATTGTTTCACTTTTATACCTTTAATCGTACTGTTCTTGTACAGGAAACGCTTACGGCGGAAAATTGACATTCACTCTTCGTGACCTCAGTGTCGTCGTTTCTGTTGGGAACCAAAATCGCTTCTCTGAACACAATACTCAGTGATCTTCTTTATTTACATTTGTCTTTATATTGTGTTTAACTTTTATACCTTTAATCATTCTGGTTTCGGACAGTGTCCTTTTTAAAAGGCCTTTCTAAGTGAAATTATAGTCTTATTGTGATGAGGCGTCAGAAACCATGGTCACTTGATCAGGTGAGTTCGAAATGAAATAGAAATAAAATAAGAATTTTTTTTAATTTAATTTTTTTTTTTTTTTTTTTTGGTAATACAAAACAGTTTTAAAGCATTCTAATTTACTAAATTTAGATAACCTTTATATACTATATTGATATAAACTGTATATGGTCTTCAATATAAATTTCTGTTTTATATTAATCAGTTTTAGTTGTATTATGATATTACAATTTAACTAAAATAGTTTATAAATATAATTAAAAAAAAAGTTTACTAGTAATAGTTTAGTTAATACTTTGTTTCTATTGCGCTCTTAACACTTATATTTTCTTTATGTCTATTTTATTTATGCTTTGAAGTTTGTAGCAGATACTATGCAATACTTTTTGTTTATAATCTTATTATAAATTTTATTACTCATTATTGTTGACATTCACTGTATATTCAGTGGCTGCTGCAATCTGCAAATCTTTATTAATCTGGGATTAATAGAGTAATCTATCCTTCTTTGGAAAATCAATAGAAATATTAGTTATTGATTTAAAATGATAAACTTGTCAAAGAAAAGTAAGAATTTAAAGTTTTAATACATTTAAAGCTGGTTGTTGTAATTCTTTACATTATGATGAAGTAAGCAAAAAAAAAATGTTGAGGCATTTCAGGAATAAAATGTTTCCGTGATGCATTATAAACCCTTTATAAATAATAATTATGCAGTCGTATTTAATTAATCAACCAGAACAGGCCCATGGTTGGAGTGTAAAGACTCAGCAGCAGGTTGAACACCGAGCCACATGTTTAGTGATGAAGGAAAAACTTTCTGAATCACAATGTAGTTTATTTCAGAAGGTTTCATGTCAATTCAGAATTTATAAAATAAAAAAAAACAATGTAAATGTCAGTGCAAATTAGTGTAATTAAAGCCTTAAACTAATTAATCTGTTCAGCAGCAGATCCATCACCTGAATCATTTTAAGATGCAACAATAATTAATTTAGTTTACAGAAGGTAAAGAGAAATAAAACCCACCTTTTATAATATCAGTAATATAATAATTCATCCTGCCTTTAATATAAAAAATACTTTTAATACATTAACCCTAACTTTAAAAACAAATAAAAACAATCAGGAGAGTTGTTCGGAAAATCAAAAAAAAATCCCAGTGTGTTTAATGAAGGTAATTATTACATTTTTAATAAATTAATTTATGTTTATTAACGTTCAGGTTGAATCAATTCAGACAGATTCCACATAATTCTAATCAGAATAACAGTAAGACTTCGCTTCTTTAATGTTCCCCTGAATGCCCTCCATCAAAACAGCGGTAGGGTTAATGATGTGAGATGAACTGGAACCTCGACTTGCAATGTTTTTCCAGGAACTGGCTCAAAATTCAGTTCAGAATTTAAAAAGCATGTTCTAAACCATTGGAAAGGTTAGGTGTCCACATACTTTCAGTCATATGATGTTCTGAGTTGCTTCCTGTGGTGAAGTGTTTTTTTTAAAGGTTTATTTGATGTCGATTTCGTCTCTGAACCGAAGACCACGACGTGCCTCGCAGCATCTTTAAGGAAAAGTTAAGGTAAGTCTTATTTCGTTTATTAATTTATTTTTATTTGTGTTTATTAGGACGCAGTTTTATTGGCTTTTTACGTTTTAAAATGTTAGAAATACCTGTGACCTTTTACAAACAATAGCACAATGACCGCTATGTCATTTTTTAGTTGAATGCAGCAATTTTTAGAGATGATGATATGTATATTTATAATTTTATTAATGTATATCGTATATAATGATAATATTATTAATAATAATAATAATGCATTTTATTTACAAATGGTGCCTTTCAGGGCACTCGAGGACACCTTACAAAAGTTAAAAGGCACACAATTTAAAAGGGGATAAAATCAAATCAAATCAGACAAACAGATTGAAATACAATTATGTAATGTAATGTAATGTAAGTACAGTTCCTGCAGAAGACTTTTCGACATACTGAAACCCAAAAACACAACAAAATGTCATTGAAGCAGAGGCGGCAAGCGTTACCATCAGACTGTACAGGAAACGCTTACGGTGGAAAATTAGATTTACTCTTCATGACATCAGTGTGTAGTTTCTGTTGGGAACCAAAATCGCTTCTCTGAACGCAATACTCTAATTACAATATTTAAATTTGTGAGTGAACAATACACACACTGCTGATACAGACATATCCGAAAATAGGAACCAACACAAACATCTGAAGCACAAGGTGATGCAGAAATGGAGAACAAAAATAAGAATAATTACAGTAATAATAGTTGTGTGATAAATAATCAATAAAACATTGCTCTGATAAAAACCTGCAGCCGTTCATTCCCAGCATCCCTCCCTCAGGTTTATCACATGCTTATTAAATATTAAACACTCACTAATACGCTCTTAATAAAGGACACTGTATTCATTTAAATAATAACTAAACATAAACAACTTTAAAAAATGACATAAAGCAGGTCCAAAGATCCAAGGGCTCACATATTAATATTCATTTTACACGACTTTTCATCGATATATTCGTGATGTGTATATATTCTCAGAACAGAGCAGTTTAAACAATTATGTAATTAATATAAAAACAGTCAACACTGATTTATGATTCATCAATTACAATGACAATCAAAATTATGATCAATGACATCATAATGAGTTATTTAAGAATAGGGTTAAAAGTGAGGGTTAAATAAAGAGTCATTACATAAATATGATCATTAGCATAAACAATGCAGAATGAGATAAATACATTAATTCATTCATTCATTATCTCCCGCTTATCCTCTATCAGGGTCGCGGTGGGGGTCCCCATGCCCATCCAGGGGAGAACGTCTCGGGCGCTGGGCAGATAGACCCAGGACAGGGCGCCAATCCATCACTGGACACACACTCACTCACACAGACACACTCTATATGGGGCAATTTGGAGAATTCAATCAACTTGATCCATGTTTTTGGATTGTGGGAGGAAACCGGAGAACCCGGAGGAAACCCACGCAGACACGGGGAGAACATGGAAACTCCACCCAGATGGGGATTCGAACCGGGAATCCCTAGCGCTGAGAGGAGAACGTGCTAAACCACTAAGCCACCGTGCCGCCGAGATAAATACAGTCACTGTTTATCACAGTGTCAGAATCACTGAAGTAGTGTCCACACCAAAGGTCACACTCATTGCAGGTTAATAAATAAATAAATAAATAAATAAATTAGGTTTAATTAATTAGGGATAAGTATTCAATTATCCTTTGGTAGCTTTGTAATAAGAACTTGAATTTTACTCTTAAATGACTCTTAATTACTAACCGCTCCAAACTTAACACTTTATTTATGAGGTCGTTCTTCTGTAAATGCAGCATATAATTATTTAGTATTTAATCTTTACAGCACACTTTAATTATTAGGAACTAAGCCTCTTTTTAATGGAGAGTTTTAACAGGACATTTGTATATACTAATTTATTTATGTATGTATGTAAATATAAAATTGCAAACCAAATGATCAATTATATAAGACAAAGATATTTGTTAAAAAGGGAAGTACTGATGTAAAATGTTGCCTGTACATAAACACGTTCAATCACAATGTATCTTAACATAGTGTGTACACTGTGTGTATGTATATATGTGTGTATGTTATGTATATGTGTGTTTTATATTTATATATATATATATATATATATATATATATATATATATATATATATATATATATATATATATACACACACACACACATTCCCGGTTCGAATCCCCATCTGGGTGGAGTTTGCATGTTCTCTCCGTGTCTGCGTGGGTTTCCTCCGGGTTCTCCGGTTTCCTCCCACAGTCCAAAAACATGGATCAAGTGAATTGAGTTCTTCAAAATTGCCCCCTATAGAGTGTGTGTGTGTCAGTGAGTGTGTGTCCAGCGATGGATTGGCGCCCTGTCCTGGGTCTTTCTGCCCAGCGCCCGAGACGTTCTCCCCTGGATGGGCATGGGGAACCCCACCGCGACCCTAATAGAGGATAAAGCGGGAGATAATGAATGAATGAATATATACACACACACACATACATTTCAATTGTGTGTATGAGTGTAATGAGCAAAAAAAAAAACGGTAAAAAAAACTAAAAAATATATATATTTCCCTTTAGTGTGTAGTTTTTCCACATGTACTGTATGTGTGGGGTGTGTCTCATAGTCGGATACAAAATCTTTCACCCTACGCCTGTAAAACCGCTTGGATAACTTTCAAACCCCGTCTGCGACCGTGATCATGAAATCAGATTAAAATAAGATATACGTATTAAAGTGTAGAAGTTTATATATACATTCATTCATTCATTATCTCCCGCTTATCCTCTATCAGGGTCGCGGTGGGGTTCCCCATGCCTATCCAGGGGAGATTGTCTTGGGCGCTGGGCAGATAGACCCAGGACAGGGCGCCAATCCATCACTGGGCACACACTCACTCACACAGACACACTCTATATGGGGCAATTTTGAGAATTCAATTAACTTGTTCCATGTTTTTGGACTGTGGGAGGAAACCGGAGAACCCGGAGGAAACCCACACAGACACGGGGAGAACATGGAAACTCCACCCAGATGGGGATTCGAACCGGGAATCCCTAGTGCTGAGAGGAGAACATGCTAAACCACTAAGCCACCGTGCCGCCCTATATATATATATGTATATGTCTGGGTTTAAATACAGGTTAAGTTTATGTTTAATGCTCAAATTAATAGTGTATCTGTAATAGTGAACTTGTTTAAGGACAATAAGTACAAACGTTTGGTTGGAATATTTGACATTTTTGCTGATTTTAACTTTTTGTTTGCTTTAATGTACAGGATGTGCAGGGATATGAACAGTTTTACTGCAGCGGTGATGTAGTGTGTTCTCATCTCATTATCATTTATCCTCTATTCAGGTCACGGGGGAGACACTCTCTATATAGGGGAGATTTAGAGCAGCCAATTCACCTTGAATCCATGTTTTTGGACGGTGAAAGAACACTGGAGAACCCAGAGAAAACCCACATGAACACGGGGAGAACATGCAAACTCAAACCAGATCGGCTATGTTGGCTGACGTGCTAACCACGTGTCTCCCTATAGCATGCATAATATGTATAATAATAATAATAATAATAATAATAATAATAATAATAATAATGGAATAATAATTATAGCCTCAGATTCTGAATTCCCTTCAGAAATAGTGTGTAGCGTCAAGTGTGTAGTATCACTTTAAACCATCGCAGGGTGTTCCCCATGGCCATCCAGGGGAAAACGTTTCGGGCGCTGGGCAGATAGACCCAGGACAGGATGCCAATCTATCACTGGACACACTCTCACTCACCCAAACACACTCTATATGGGGCAATTTAGAGAACTCAATTGACTTGGTCCATGTTTTTGGACTGTGGGAGGAAACTGGAGAACCCGGAGGAAACCTACGCAGACACGGGCAGAACATGGAAACTCCACCCAAATTGGGATTTGAACCGGGAATCCCTAGTGCTGAGAGGAGAACATGCTAAACCTCTAAGCCACTGTGCCGCCTCACTTCGAACTGTATAATGCAATATAATTATTATTAAAACGCATATTTTATTCAATTTAAGAATTAAAACTGTTTAAGAAGGTAGTAGCTTAGTGGTTAGGGTGTTGGGTGGACAATCTGAAGGTTGTGGGTTCGAATCCCAGGTCCACTGAAGTTACCACTGTGGGTCCATGAGCGAGACCCTTCACCCTCACTGCTCCAGGGATGCTGTACCAACCGTGTGTTCTGAGCCCAACCCCGTTGGGATATTTGTACGTCGCTTTGGATAAAAGCATCTACTTTTAACTAAATGCAAAATGTAAATGGGATATTCTCAATAAAACTGGCTGCTTCAGCGAAAGTGGTTGGAAACGTCCTCTATTAGGGTCGCGGGGGGGGTTCCTCATGCCCATCCAGGGGAGAACGTCTCGGGCGCTGGGCAGATACACCCAGGACAGGGCGCCAATCCATCACTGGGCACACTCACTCACACACACACACTCTATATGGGGCAATTTGGAGAATTCAATACACTTGATTCATGTTTTTGGACTGTGGGAGGAAACCGGAGAACCCGGAGGAAACCCACGTGGACACGGGGAGAACATGCAAACTTCACCCAGATGGGGATTTGAACAGGGAATCCCTAGTGCTGAGAGGAGAACATGCTAAACCACTAATCCACCGTGCCGGCAATTTAAAAATATTTAATACATTTTTTTAATTATCTGCAAACTATTAAAACCTAATAAACAGCTGAGCGTGATGCTGCCGGGACTCCGGCTTCTTTCTCGTCAGGTTTTATGAAGCATTTTGTCAAATCCCTCGTCCCTGCGGCGTCACGACGCCGGTCCTCAGGCCCCGACGTCGGGGTGAAAGGCGCCTTTTGAACAACACAAGCAACACAGAGGTTGCTAATAGGTTTTTTTTTTTTTTTTTCGAGCCGAACTCTGCGTCGATGATGTGCAAACGCCCACTTATCACAGACTTCGTGCCTTCTCTTTAAGTTTAAAGATTTGCTTTCTCTCGCTCGTCCTTTGAAGTGAGGAAGCAGTGCAGTGTGCAGGGCGTGGAGATGATGCACTGCATGGAGAGACTGACTTCGACTCGCGATGGGGGAGGAGGAACCAAGACGGGAGAGTTCATACTCCTCCACCTGTTTCCTTTCACTTCATTAGTCTGCTCTCTCTCTCTCTCTCTCTCTCGCTCGCTCGCTCGCTCTAAACCATCTTGCGGGTGTTTTCTCAGTCGAGGTAAGAACTGCATCCTAAAGATTTATCACTATCTCAGGCGTTGGCCCCCCTTCGTTACCGCCGCTTAGAACCCGTCCTGCTCTTCTCGTGACCTTGATCGCAGTACCGAGGTTCCTTACAAGCGTTGACCTCTGAACTCGGTGTCGTTCTTATTCAGCAGGACGGATTTTTAATGCCTTTATCTTCAGACTTTTGCAGACCGTCCACTAAACAGGAGACAGATGTTAAGCGCTGTACTTGGTGATGTGTGTTTCTTGTGTTTTTTATTTATTTATTTTTTTTATTTACTGCTGTGTTAACATTCGAGATCATGATTTGTTCGCGAGAGGAACAAAAAACCTATTTTTAATATAAACACTCTGCTGAATATTAGACTGATGGCTTTAAATGAATTAAAATCGGCGTACGGTTGTCACAGACATCTGAGTTGGCATCCGCGCCGGAAAATTGTGCGTTTTTTCCTCTAAACCTCATGAATAATCCGACCCCTCAGTCTGATCAGGGTTTTTTTAATAATTAAAATGGAAAAAAAAAAAAAGAAACGTAAATAAATTGGTCAAAAAAAATCTCCACCTCCAGCAGCTACAACAGTACCATGCTGCTCCCACACTGTTGCTTCTGTATTAATCGTTTGAAGATGTTATTTATAATAATAATACTATTAATAATGATTAGTAATATATCAACCAAAACTGTAACTGCATGTTGTTGTTAATATTGATAAACTTGCCATAGTCTGTGTTTGTTATGAAGGATATCCATCTTGCTGTCTTGCTGTATTAAACTCTCAGTTTGCACATAAATCCAGGTTTAATCTGCTTTACATGCGTTATCAATAATGTTAAC
>JAFMOD010000810.1:122870-125370 GCA_019802435.1 Corydoras maculifer | reverse complement strand
GTAATCTACATCACAGTGTAACTATATGAATGAATGATTTATTGTTCTGGGGTATTGGGTTTTAAAGCGATGGTATATGAGACGAGTGTGTAGGTCGTGTCTTAACGTCTCTTATGTTGTGTGCAGATGAAGACGGACTGTGTTTATCTGCTGATGTTCGTTCCGCTTCTCGTCGCCGTCAGTGAGTTTAACTTTTATAAAAGTCCTGATGAGAAATGATGATGAAGGTTCCATCCAGGGGAGAACGTTTCGGGCACTGGGCAGATACACCCAGGACAGGACGCCAATCTATCACTGGGCACACACTCACTTACACAGACACACACTCTATATGGGGTAATTTGGAGAATTCAATTGACCTTGATCCATGTTTTTGGACTGTGGGAGGAAACCGGAGAACCCGGAGGAAACCCACACGGACACAGGACAGAACATGGAAACCCCACCGAGATTGGGATTCGAACTGGGAATCCCTAGTGTTGAGAGGAGAACATGCTAAACCACTAAACCACTTCGATGCCCAAAATGTATTATTATTCATTCATTCATTATCTCCCGCTTATCCTCTATTAGGGTCGGGGGGGGGGTTCTCCATGCCCATCCAGGGGAGAACGTCTCGGGCGCTGGGCAGATAGACCCAGGACAGGATGCCAATCCATCACTGGGCACACACTCACTCACACAGACACACTCTATATGGGGCAATTTGGAGAATTCAATTAACTTGATCCATGTTTTTGGACTGTGGGAGGAAACCGGAGAACCCGGAGGAAACCCATGCAGACACGGGGAGAACATGGAAACTCCACCCAGATGGGGATTCAAACCTGGAATCCCTAGTGCTGAGAGGCGAACGTGCTGACCACTAAGCCACCGTGCTGCGTATTATTATTATTATTATTATTATAGATAAATAAATCAGATTAGATTTATAGGTTTTTGTTGACACTGGCTCTCTTTTCAGATTCGGAGGGTAATTTTAGTTCAACCCTGAACATCTCGACACCTTCAACTTCAATCCAAACTTCAATCAACGAAACTCCGATCACGACGACGACGCCAACGCCATCTCAGAAGCTAATCGGCATACTGCATGTGAGATGGGATCCTCCGTGTCAGGGCTTCATCATGCTCTACAAGAACCTCGCCGAGGATCCAAGGGATCTGTGTTACCAAGAGTCCTACAAACAGAACCTGACCATGGGCCAGATGTGCAAGGACAGCGGCTGTGGGAATTTTATTGGTGTCTATAAACGAAAGCAGGGCGAAGGTTACACCATCCAGGACAATTTAATTGTGATGATGGCAGACTGTGAGAAAGCGTACATCAAATGTGAAGGTGAGGCAGAACGTCCTGCTGATGTTGGAGTTGTGAGGACGATGAGGGCAGGTTCTAAATTTGCGGTTCTCTGAATCCCTCAGGGAAATCCAATAGAGATGGATCCACCAAGGAGCTGGTGGCGTATAAAGCCGTGACCGGGGTTCTGCTGGCGCTGGTGCTGGCGGTGGTTCTCCTGCGGTTCGCACGTCCCATGTACGAGGCGTTCCTCAAGAGATGTGAGTCACTTTAACGTTCACGGCAGAAACCCACAGTCATAACGAGAGACCTGGTGGAGGAAGTTCTGTGTTGGTGTGGAGGTGAGATGCTGTAACTGCCCCGAAAGGTTTGTTGGGTAACCAATCGGTCCAAAAATCTCCTCTCATCTCATTGTCTTGGAGGGGGTTCTCCATGACCATCTAGAGGAGAACGTTTCAGGGGCTGGGCAGATACACCCAGGACAGCACGCCAATCTATCGCTGGGCACACACTTACTTTCACACACACACACACACTCTATATGGGGCAATTTGGAGACCTTGATCCATGATTTTGGACTGTGGGAGGAAATCGGAGAACCCGGAGGAAACCCACGCTGACACGGGGAGAACATGCAAACTCCACCCAGATTGGGATTCGAACCGGGAATCCCCAGTGCTGAGAGGAGAACATGCTAAACCACTAAGCCACTGTGCCGCCCCAGATCTAAAATCCATCCATCATCTTCCGCTTCCTCTACTAGGGTAGCGGGGGGGGAAACGTCTCGGGCGCTGGGCAGATTCACCCCAATCTATCGCTGGGCAGATTCACCCCAATCTATCGCTGGGCAGATTCACCCCAATCTATCGCTGGGCAGATTCACCCCAATCTATCGCTGGGCAGATTCACCCCAATCTATCGCTGGGCAGATTCACCCCAATCTATCGCTGGGCAGATTCACCCCAATCTATCGCTGGGCAATCACTCACACAGGTGTTGACCTCTCGGTCAGAGTGTCGTCTCTGTAGGAAAAATAATAATTAAAAGAGGATTTAATGAATCTGGTGTTTTCAGAAAACTCTAATCAGCTTCTGATCTTAACTCGGTTACAGGTTCACCAAACCATCAGAACCGCTGGATCGGACCCACGCAGAGTCAAAGTGGTGAGACATGTTTCTCTCTCTCTCTCTCTCTGTCTCTGTC
>JAFMOD010000810.1:109982-116963 GCA_019802435.1 Corydoras maculifer | reverse complement strand
TGTGTGTGTGTGTGTGTGTGTGTGTGTGTGTGTCAAGTGCCTGTCCATGTTAGTGTGTGTGTGTGTTTGTGTGCGCACATGTTTGTGTGTCTGTCTGTGTTAGTGTGTGTATCTCTGTCTGTGTTAGTGTCTGTTTGTGTGTCTGTCTTTGTTTTTGTGTCCCTGTGTATGTGTGTGTGTGCGAGAGCCTGTCCATTTTAGTTTGTGTGTGTGCGCACACGTTAGTGTGTTTGTCTGTGTCAGTGTGTGTATCTCCGTCTGTGTGTCTGTCTTTGTTTTTGTGTCTGTGTGTGTCTTCCTGTGTGTGTGTGTGTGTGTGTGTAGTGTGCTTGTCCATGTTAGTGTGTGTGTCTGTGTCTGCTTGTCTGATTGTGTGTGTGCACGCATGTGTGTGTGTATGTGTGTGTGTGTCTGTCTGTGTTTGTGTCTCTGTCTCTGTTTGTGTGTCTGTCTGTGTTAGTGTCTGTCTTTGTTTTTGTGTGTGTGCGTCTTCCTGTCTGTGTGTGTGTGTCGTGTGCCTGTCCATGTTAGTGTGTGTGTCTGTGTCTGGCTGTTTGTGTGTGTGCATGCATGCATGCATTTGTGTGTGTGTCTGTGTGTATGTATGTGTGTGTGTGTGTCTGTCAGTCTGTTTGCCTGCCTGTCTGTGTTTGTGTGTGTATATGTATGTCCATCTGTCTGTGTTAGTGTCTGTTTGTGTGTGTGTGTGTGTATATGTATGTCCATCTGTCTGTGTTAGTGTCTGTCTGTGTGTGTTTGTGTGTATATGTATGTCCACCTGTCTGTCTGTGTTAGTGTGTGTGTGTCTGTGTGTGTCTGTGTGTGTGTATGTCAGTGTGTGTCATCCTGTCTGCATGTGTGTGTGTCAGTGTGCCTGTCCATGTTAGTGTGCCTGTCTGTCTGTGTTAGTGTGTGTGTGTGGGTCCGCCTGCACGTTTGGGGGTGTGTGTGTGTGCCTTAAATGCTTTAAATTGCCCCATATATTCATGTTTATGCCCCATAACATGTCCAAATACATTTTGGTGTGTGTGTGTGTGTATGTGTGTGTGTGTGTGTGTGTGTTTGGATGAACGCCATTCGAGGTTAAAGTGAGAGATTAACGGCAGTTTAAATGAGGTTGCAGCAGGAGCACAATGACAGCTGACAACAGATTACAGCTCAGATTAGCACAGAGGGACGAAACGTGGACGTCCGTCCATCCTTTGTTTCCACTCTGCTGATACTGCGAGCGCGAGGACGCCGAGAAAACACACACCTCACCGACAGGACGGACGGACGGTACCAAACATACGGAGAACATCTCCTTTAAACAGCCATCAGATCAAAATGAAGATGAAGGAGATCAAAGGGAGGTGCTGGTGTTAGGTGGATGTGGGGGGGGGCGAGGGGCAGGGGGGGGGTCACGTTGTATGATTTAGCTATAGATTGACGTTAAGCCTTTTGTCTTTAAGCTCCTTCTGTTATTCCAGCTATCACTCAACTGCAGGGAATCAAACGACGTCCACAGGATATTCAGACTGCAGGCCAGAGATTCATAATAATAATAATAATAATAATAATAATAATAATAATAATAATAATTTGCTCAAGGCAGGGACGGCACAGTGGCATGTTCTCCTCTCAGCACTAGGGATTTCCGGTTTGAATCCCCATCTGGGTGGAGTTTCCATGTTCTCCTCGTGTCCGCGTGGGTTTCCTCCGGGTTCTCCGGTTTCCTCCCACAGTCCAAAAAACATGGACCAAGCTCAATTGAATTCTCCAAATTGCCCCATATAGAGTGTGTGTGAGTGAGTGTGTTCCTAGTGATAGATTGCCCCCCTGTCCTGGGTGTATCTGCCCAGCGCCCGAAATGTTCTCCCCTGGATGGGCATGGGGAACCCCCCCCCCCCATCCGCGCACCTAGTAGAGGTTAAAGCGGAAGATAATGGATGGATGTTCAAGGCGGCACGGTGGCTTAGTGCTTTAGCATGTTCCCCTCTCAGCACTAGGGATTCCCGGTTCAAATCCCAATCGGGGTGGAGTTGGCATGTTCTCACCGTGTCCGCGTGGGTTTCCTCCGGGTTCTCCTGTTTCCTCCCACAGTCCAAAAACATGGATCAAGGTCAATTGAATTCTTCAAATTGCCCCATATAGAGTGTGTCTGTGAGAGTGAGTGTGTGTCCGGCGATAGATTGCCCCCCTGTCCTGGGTCTATCTGCCCAGCGCCCGAAACGTTCTCCCCTGGATGGGCACACCCCCCCCTCCCATGACCCTAGTAGAGGATAAAGTGGAAGATAATGGATGGATAATTAGTTCATTATCTTCTGCTTAATCCTCAACTAGAGTCGTGGGGGGGGGGGCAGGGGGGGCAGCACATTTCCAGGTTCGAATCCCGATCGGGGTGGAGTTTCCATGCTCTCCCCGTGTCCACGTGGGTTTTCCTTCGGGGTCTCCCGTTTCTCCGGCAGTCCAAAAACACTGATTAAAGGTCAATTGGATGCTTTAAATTGCCCCTATAATTACCTGTAAAGTGATCTATTTTGCCATTAGTGGAAAAATGGAAATATTCTCAACTCAAGTGGGTTCAAAGGTTTAGCCTTAAACTCGGTGTGTGATGTCATTTAGGCTTTTTTTTTTTTTTGGGCTGATGGAATGAGAGCAGCAAACAAATCAGGGGGGGGGAGGGATGAGAGAGGATTATTTATCATTCTAAATGAATAAATCTGTATTGTGTGAGAATCTGGCTCAGAGGCGAGAGAGAGAGAGAGAGAGTTAGAATGCAACCATCGACCCACAAGAGCTGAAGATCAAAGGAACTGACCCTGTGCAGGGGGCGGGGGGGAGTATTGATCCACCGATACTTTAGAACACGTTTAGGTTTCAGGGGGTCGAACACGGGGCCCGTCAGAGAGTCTTTACGTTGAAAATGGTGTGCGGCGTCTGAAGAACGCCGAGTCTGAACTTCAACTTCTGCCAAACATCAAAGTGGTGAGTACACAGTGTGACTCTGATCTTCTCAGCGATTTCGCTTTAATAAAACATGTGTTCTGTGCGGCGTGTGTTCATAAAAGATTACGGGGGGGGGGGGCGTCTTGGATGTTGGGAAAGTTACATGTTTTTTAAATGTTGACATCTTATTAATCATTGAATTGTTACACCCGCCATGCCTTGTTTTCTTTCAAGTGATGATGATGATGATGATTATCCTCTACTAGGGTAGATATACCCAGGACAGGGGGGCAATCTATCGCTGGACACACACCCCCTCACACACAGACACAGTCTATATAGGGCAATTTGGAGATTTCAATTGACCTTGATCTGTGTTTTTTGGACTGTGGGAGGAAACCCGGAGAACCCGGAGGAACCCATGCAGACACGGGGAGAACATGGAAACTCCACCCAGATTGGGATTCGGAATGGAAATCCCTATCGCTGAGAGGAGAACATGCTAAACACTAAAGCCACGGTGCCACCCTGGACACCATCCATCCATCCATTCATTAATTATCTTACGCTTTATCCTCTACTAGGGTCGAGGCGGGGGGGGGGGGTGTTCCCCATGCCCGTCCAGGAGAGAACGTCTCGGGCGCTGGGCAGATACTGTACACACACTCACACACACACACACAGACACACTCTATATGGGGCAATTTGGAGTTTTCAATTTACCTTGGTCCATGTTTTTGGACTGTGGGAGGAAACCGGAGAACCCGGAGGAAACCCTCACGGACACGGGAAGAACATGGAAACTCCACCTAGATTGGGATTCGAACCGTGAACCGGGATTCGTACTCTAGTGCTGGTAACCGATTTTGTCGGAAAAATAAAGCCATAAGACGATGAACTTCTCTGTAAACAAACACACGATCAAGCTTTGCAGACGTTGATGACCAACCACGGTTTGCCGTACCGTTGAAGACCATCTCGACGTCCTCTGTGTGTTTTAGGGATGAGGTCATGGGTGTCCTCAGCCACGTTAGAGCAGGACGCAGTGTCATGAGGCTGGTCTTTCTTCACTGCTTTGTAGCGATCAGTAAGTCACAACATTTTAATATCTCATCTCAATGTTCTACGTTTGTTTCTCCACACGCCCATCCAGAGGAGACCGGGTCCCAGGACGGGGCACCAATCGATCTCTGGGCACATGCTCATACAAACACACACACTATTCATCCATCCGTCCATCCATTGTCTTCCAGTTCGTCCTATATTAGGGTCGCAGGTGGGGGGGGGGTTCCCCATGCCTATCCAGGGGAGAACGTTTGGGATACACTTGGGATACAAGCCTGGATCACCAGCGCCAAGAGGCACACACCTGTATTTTGTACACCTGCTGATCAATACAGCACGGTATTACCCCCAGAATATTCTTTTATATCTATTTTAAAAATGTATATATATATATATATATATATATATATATATATATATATATATATATATGTATATATTTTTTATATAACTTTGTTAACCTGTCATTTAACCTTTTTTAAAATGCACTAAATTGCCCCATATAGAGTGAGTGTGTGTCCAGCGATAGATTGGCGCCCTGTCCCGGGTGTATCTGGCCAGTACCTGAAACGTTCTGGACCCCCCCTCCCGTTTCGTGTGCTGGGCAGATACACCCAGGACAGGGGGGCAATCTATCACTGGACACACACTCACTCACACACACACTCTATATGGGGCAATTTGGAGAATTCAATCGACCTTTAATCCATGTTTTTGGACTGTGGGAGGAAACCGGAGAACCCGGAGGAAACCCATGCGGACACCATGGGGAGACCATGGAAACTCCACCCAGTTTGGAATTCGAACCGGGAATCCCCAGCGCTGAGAGGAGAACATGCCAGACCACTAAGCCACCGTGCCACCCCACACACACACACACACTAATGCATTTTAAATCAATGAGCAGAATTGACCATTAAAACACTTCAAAGCCCCCCACCCTCCCCCAATTCCAAATTCAATGGTGGACCCACCTAGAATGGGGTGTTATTGAAGTTCCGTAGATGTAAACGTGTCTTTAGTACCTGATACACATGTAAACGCACCTCCAGACGTCACGATGATGGAGGTTCTGATGTCTGTTGTCTCCACTCTCCACCACCCCGAAGCCCACACCCAGCCCCCACCCTCTCTGACCCTCCCAGTCCAAATCTCCGTCCCATCTCCATGGTTCTCTCTCCCCGTGTCTCAGGCTGAACTGGGCCTCCTCTTTACCAACTCCAGCCCTTACGCCTTCGCCCAGTCCCTGCTGCTCATACCTCCGGTGGGAACCACCTCCAGACCGGTTCTCCGAGCCTCATTTGGACCTTACTCCGTCTCTCAGGTATGTCAGATCTGACCGGTCATCGTTTATGATCCGATCTCCAATACACTGCCAGTATATATACTCACTGATTAGAGCTGAGGCGGCACGATGTCTTAGTGGTTTAACATGTTCTCCTCTCAGCATTAGGGATTCCCGGTTCGAATCCCCATCTCGGTGTAGGTTCCATGTCCTCCCCGTGTCCGCATGGGTTTTCTCTGGGTTCTCCGGTTTCCTCCCACAGTCCAAAAAACATGGATCAAGGTCAAATGAATTCTCCAAATTGCCCCATATAGAGTGTGTTTGTCTGAGTGAGTGTGTGTCCAGTGATAGATTGCCCCCCTGTCCTGGGTGAATCTGCCCAGCACCCGAAACGGTCTCCCCTTAGATGGGCATGGGGAACCCCGCAACCCTAATAGACGATAAAGCGGTAGATAATGGTTGGATGGATTTTGTGTGTATATATATATATATATATATATATATATATATATATACTCACTGATTAGTGTTTAGCATGTTCTCCTCTCAGTGCTAGGGTTTGCATGTTCTCCCCGTGTCCGTGTGGGTTTCCTCCGGGTTCTCCGGTTTCCTCCCACAGTACAAAAACATGGATCAAGGTCTATTGGATTTTCCAAATTGCCCCATATAGAGTGTGTCTGTGTAAGTGAGTGTGTGTCCAATGATAGACTGGGTGTATCTGCCCAGCACCCGAAACGTTCTCCCCTTAGATGGGTATGTGGAACCCCCCCGCGACCCTAATAAATCTGAAGATAATGGATGAATGGATGGATGATTAAAGCTGCAGGCAAAGTGCTTCCCAGAGGTTATGGGCTAAAATGCATGGGGAGGACATGTAACATACGCTTATCCTGGGAACCGACTCTAGGACCTTGCCGTGAGGTGAGAGTGCGATCATGGGGTCTACTGATCCACTGATGGTTCGTTACCCCATAGAGTCCGTACCTTCTAAAGGTCTTTCTTTGGTCTCTGGCCTGGCAGTGTATATATCAGTGTATATAAGATCTTATATAACTCTGAAATCTGGACTTTCCTTACTCCCACCAGCTGGTTTCTGGATCTATAACACCTCCCTCTGCGCCGGTGGTTGCTTTCCTGCTTTCAAAAACCAGAGTCAGAGACAAGAAGGTGCACCATGAAGAGAGGCTGAAGGTCAGAGTGCTTTTCCATGTAAGGGGCGATACAAACAGGGGGACATGCGTGACCCTCCATGCTTTCAAACAAACCGAGGAGCTGAAAGCATCATGCATCACTCAGGTACCCCTCTGCCAACCGTCCTAAAATTCTATAACCCAGGTACCCCCCTGCCAACCATCCTAAAATTATATAACCCAGGTACCCCCCTGCCAACCATCCTAAAATTATATAACCCAGGTACCCCCCTGCCAACCATCCTAAAATTATATAACCCAGGTACCCCCCTGCCAACCATCCTAAAATTATATAACCCAGGTTCCCTCATGCCAACCATCCTAAAATTATATAACCCAGGTACCCCCCTGCCAACCATCCTAAAATTATATAACCCAGGTACCCCCCTGCCAACCATCCTAAAATTATATAACCCAGGTTCCCTCATGCCAACCATCCTAAAATTATATAACCCAGGTACCCCCCTGCCAACCATCCCAAAATTATATAACCCAAAAGAACCTTTCAGAAAC
>JAFMOD010000810.1:97482-107482 GCA_019802435.1 Corydoras maculifer | reverse complement strand
TTGCCCCATATAGAGTGTGTCTGTGTGAGTGAGTGTGTGCCCAGCGATGGATTGGCGCCCTGTCCTGGGTCTATCTGCCCAGCGCCCGAGACGATCTCCCCTGGATGGGCATGGGGAACCCCACCGCGACCCTAATAGAGGATGAAGTGTGAGATAATGAATGAATGAATATATATATATATATATATATATATATATATATATATATATATATATGTGTGTGTGTGTGTGTGTGTGTATATATAATGTATGCATTTACATATATATTTTATATACATACTGAATTTTCTCCCATGTCCATTAGGGGGCAATGTGGAGATCAGAGAATTTTTCTAACGTTCTAAAGAAGAATCTAAAAGCATGTGGGGAAACTTTGTTAGAATAAAATTAAGCTGAATTAAAAAAAAAAATTAAAAAAACGTTTTGAGGAAAAACAAACCCACCAGTGATGATGCAGCGTACCTTGTGTAAAGCATGGTGGTGGCAGTGTTATGTTAAGGGGGTGTGTCTTCAGTAGAAAATGGGAAGTTTGTCAGGATTAAAGGTGAAATTGACGCATTCATGGTCATCTGTACTTTTAAGGAAAATATGATGAATTTTTAGAGGAAAGATGATAAATAAATAAAAGATGCACCCCTCTGCTGGACGGCTGGAGAATTGCATCAGGTTCAGCGGTCAGAGCAACAACTTAAAACTTCTCCAAGTGGCAAAAAATAAAGAGCTAATGGCATGGCATTGTGGGTCAGCTCCAGATGTTATCTAACTTTAACCTATTTTAAAGATAAATATCCAAACATTCCCCCCAGTGTAGAAAAGAACCGTTCAGGTAGTGATGCATGAATTCACGCAAAAGCTCCCTTTATAAAAATAATAAATAAATCAGGGGAATGATCATTTTAACAACCCTATTTTTCTCGTTTTACATTTTTTACTAACTTTCAGAATTTTCTTTTTTTTTTCATCAATAAACGCTGTTGTCGTTCATTCATTCATTATCTCCCGCTTATTCTCTATTAGGGTCGCAGTGGGGTTCCCCATGCCCATTCAGGGGAGAACGTCTCGGGCACTGGGCAGATACACCCAGGACAGGGCGCCAATCCATCGCTGGGCACTCACTCACTCACTCTATATGGGCAATTTGGAGAATTCAATTGACTTGATCCATGTTTTTTGGACTGTGGGAGGAAACAGGAGAACCTGGAGGAAACCCACGCAGACACGGGGAGAACATGGAAACTCCACCCAGATGGGGATTCGAACCGGGAATCCCTAGTGCTGAGAGGCGAACGTGCTTATCACTAAGCCACCGTGCCGCTCACGCCGTTGTCGAATGTATAAATTAAGCTGGTAAGAGATTTTTGTGAGCGATTTTGGGGCTGTGTGAAAAATAGGAGACTATTTCATAGAGGCATCCAGAGGATTTAATGTAATAGCTCATTAAATTCGTCAGTCTTCTCTTCTTCTCATCGCACAGAGTCTCGGCTCTGCGTCGGGTGGCCTGTCTCACAGCGGGGGGCCTAAACAGGAGCTTTGGTGTAGCTTTGACTGTCGCAGTTCACTGGTGGGTGGAGTACGCCACGCGTGGTACCCTGTTTTCACCACACGTGGCAGTAACGAGTCGCTTTTCCTTCACCGACCGGGAGATCGTGGGCATCGCTCCTTTAACAGAGGTGAATTATTATCATTTATACATCATTCAAGTTTACGTTTCAACTTAGTTTAAAATGCTAAAATAAGGAGATCAGTGACTTCGAAAGATTGTCCTGAAAAAACGATATATATTTATATTACACACACACACACACACACACACACACACACACACACATATATATATGTGTGTGTGTGTATATGTGTGTGTGTATATATATATATATGTATATATATGTGTGTGTGTGTGTGTATATATATATGTGTGTTTATATATATATATATATATATATATATATATATATATATATATATATATATATATACACACACACACATATATATATATATATATATATATATATATACACACACACATATATATATATATATATATATATATATATATATATATATATATATATATGTGTGTGTGTGTGTGTGTGTGTATGTATGTATGTGTATATATATATATATATATATATATATATATATATATATATATATATATATATGCCTTTTTTTGTTTTTAGGGAATTGTTTGTCTTTATCTGAGTTGTGTTTCTTGGTTCTTAAATAATTTTCAAGCCCTGAAGATAAACTCATATATTTTTATAGAATACTGGATTTTAATTTGAGTGTTTAAACATTTCTGTATTTTGCACATTACCAGAGCAACACAATTATCAACACAGCCATCTTAACGAGCCAGCCGGTGTCCCTCCCTGTGGTCGTACTGGGCGTGGAGCAGGACGGGAAGGTCTCAGATATCACCATGGCGATCAGGTGCCAGTCAGCCAATGAAGACATTGTGAAGGTGAAGCGATCATGACCCTGATGAGGTTTAATGATGTGTGATTCGCGCCTCATGGTGTGGGGTTGTTGATTGCAGGTGTCCAGTGATTGCTCCACCCTCTTTGTCGATGGGAGTGAATCGGGGAAGGGCAGCACCTGTGTGGAGGTGGAGTTTTCTTTGGGGAGGTTCCGAGACTCTGTATGTCTGACGGTGTGGGCACCACAGGTTCCTCTCCGTATACTGCTGTCTGATTCTGTCCTGAGTCCGATAGACGGCTGGAGTCAGCACACTGAGAACGGGTGAACATCAGACACTGCACTACTGAGTTAGAGTTTAGTTACTAAATGAACTAAGAGATGAGAAATCCATATATAAAAAACAAAATCAAACAACTTCATCCATTTCATTTTCTTTATTTATTGATTTATTGATTTTTTTGCTATGTAAATATCTGAGTGTAAAAGTATGTGAACCTCTGCTGCCTGCTTTAAGCAACAATAAGTGCAAACTAGCTTTACTCCTATTTCTTAATTAGTTCTGCACGTTGGCGTAAATGGATTTTAGTCCATCCCTCTGTTCAGAACAGTTTGAGCTCCATTATGTTGGTTGGGTTCCCTCCACAAACTACATCTGCAGGTTCACACAATCTTTCTGTTGGGTTAAGGTCAGGATTTTGATTCGGTTTTTCCAGAACATTACCATAAAACATTCTTTGGTAGAACGACTTGTGGGTTTAGTGTTGTTTTCTTGAAATGCAGCTCACAGACAGATCGTCTGAAATATATTTTTGTTGTATTTGTTGGTATAATTTAGATTTCAAGGTTTCAACGAGCCATTCTGAGCCAAATGTAGCAAAACAGGTCCAAACCATGATACTACCACCGCTGTGCCACAGATGTGGTGATGTTTTAATGTTGAAATTCAGTGTTTTGTTTTTTTAAAGCAATTTTTTAATATATATTACATTATTAATATATATATTATATACATATTAATAGGTGTGGTAGCTCAGTGTCGGGCTATCAATCGCTGAAGTTACCGATGTGGGTCCTCAAGCAAGATGCTTAACCCTCATGGCTCCAGGGGTTCTGTATGAACCCTTCTGTGTCCCAACCCCAACCATCAAGTTGGGATACTTATTAGTTATTCTATACTTTTGGACACGCGTCTCTTGAGCGTCCACGTACGTTTTGACACACATGTCTGGGCGTCCACATACTTCTGGACACGTCTCTGAGTGTCCACATACTTTTGTACATGTTTCTGAGTGTCCACATGTCTCTGGATGGCTACAAACATATGGACACATGTCTCTGGACATTTTATACTTTGACACACGTACCTGAGAGTCCACATACTTCTGGACACATGTCCCCGAGAGTCCACATACTTTTGGACATGTGTGTGTGTGTGTGTGTGTGTATATATATATATATACACTGCAGCAATGCAGCAAAGTTGTTTATGGCGAGCAGCAACTCTCTTTCCATGTACACCACAGTGGTTCCATGTGGTTTTCCTGATGGTGGACTCAGAAACATTAACATAAGATGATGTGAGAAATGTATTTTGTTGCTTAAAAGTTACAATGGGGCATTTTTATTAACTTTGTCAGTCAACGACTCATTATGGTTTCCCCTTTTGATTTTTCAGATGTACTCCGGTCTACCAAAGATCCACTGTACAGGTCACTGCACAGTTCTGTGCCCAGCAAGCAGAGCAGGGAGGACAGCTGATCTATATGCTTGGGTCAGAGGATTGGTTCGTGGATGTAACTCACCTGGTTTATGGTTGGCTTCGGATCAAGAATCCTCGAGTGGCTAAGCTTCACAAACAAAACTATCTGATTGGACTGGAGCCCGGCGCCACTACACTGAATGTACGAGTCTCAAACACTCAGAGTCATAAAGCCAACTCAAGTATTTTCAAGTATTCAAGTGTTTTATTTGTCATTCCGACAATATAAAGTTCTGTACAGTATAATAGTTACTACACAACCAACATAAAGTAGGATCACAATAAATACAGGACAACACACAGAACAATAAACATTCAAGTAATGGAACACTTAGTGAGTTTGTAAACAGTTAACGTTAAGTGGATAGGCAACAGCGCAGGTGGCCCCCTAGTGGTGAGAGCCACATGTGCTAAAAAAATTTCCCTGATTGTAAAATCTTAAGAGATTTTGCAGCAGTTTTTTATAAATGCGCAAAAAGTGTGCAAAAAATGTGTGCAACATGTCAGCATTGGATATGTTCTATATAATTTATTACCCTCTACCCTCTACCTTTGGGCTCAGTATCTAAAGAACTGCACTTTGTGTATATACATTATGTTGACATTTCATTTTCAAATCCTGTTCCAACTTTTGAGTTTTTTTTACCTACAAAATTGACGTAAAATTTATAAAATTTTATTTGATTCCCAATTGGCTTCAGAATGAAAGTTCTATAATCTGTAAACGTTGTTTAGACGAATGTCTATTGATCTGTTGTTAATCGGATGCGACCTCTGATTTCTCAGCTCGTATCTGCTCAGTGGGACGGCGTGCTCGGCAGCGCCGATGTCATCGTGACTTCCGAAGCCGTCTCGCCTTCTGACCTTTCAGTTCAGTTAGTAGGTGGCCTCGGCCTGTCCGTCTTCTCGAGCCCGTCCCATCCGGCCATCATCACGGCGAGTGTGACCGCTCATAATGTTCTCTACAACCACGGACAAGTGAGTTTTCGGCATTACTCGTGTTGGAACTGCTGATGTTGGGGTCGACTTTAGATATTGTGATGATGAGAGCAGAGCGTAGGGGTCAGACACTGATGTTGGACAAGAGATTTCAGCTCAGAGTCATAGTCTTCCACACTAAACACTGTAAGGGACACATACTATTGTCCAGAATTCATGGTGGTTTGGTTTTTGTTCATGGCTCAGTGGCGTGGTAGCTCAGTGGTATCAATCTGAAGGTTTTGAAGGTTAGGGGTTCAAATGCCAGGTCCACTAAAGTTACCAATGTGGGTCCATGAGCAAGGCCCTTAACCCTCTTTGCCCCAGGGATGTTGTGATTGGACAAAAGTGTCTGCTAAATGACCAAATGTCCATCCATCCATCTTCGGCTTTATCCTATATTTGAGTCGCAAGGGGGTTCCCCATGCCCATCCAGAGGGCATTTTGGGCGCTGGGCAGATGCACCAGGACAGGGGGGCAATCTATCACTGGGCACACACTCACTCCCACAAACACACTCTATATGGGGCAATTTGGAGAACTCAATTGGTTTTTGGCCTGTGGGAGGAAACCGGAGAACCCGGAGGAAACCCACACGGACACGGGGAGAACATGGAAACTCCACCCAGGTGGGGATTCGAACCGGGAGGAGAACATGCTAAACCACTAAACCACTGTGCCGCCGTAATGACCAAATGTAATGGCTTTTTATGACCCTGTGATGATGAGACCTCCTTAATGGTTGTTCTTTTTTCAGGAAGCATGGATGAGTGTTTGGCTGGAGTTCGGCGATGACACCGCCGTCCTGCTCTCCACCTTCGGCGGCGTCCCGTTCTCACTGCATCTGTCCTCGTTGGCCGAGTCAGTGGTGGTCGTCACTCCAGCACCGGGGCAGAGGGTCCTGGCGCAGGGTGACGGTGGAGGACCTCTTCTAAAAGCAGAGCTCCTGGTCTCCACCTGTGGAAATGAGAGCCTGAGACTGGCCAAAGGCTCGGGGTGGATAAGAGTGAACCTGGATTCAGAGTTCTGGCCTTTAGAGAGCGACGACGTTAAAATGACCGATGCGTCGTACACACTGGAGGAGGAATTCAAAAAGAACATGTACCCCAACTTCAGGGAGGAGCACACCACCATGAATTCCTCCAACGGTCCCGGCAGCAAAGCCGGCGATGACGCGATTGGCTTGGAGTGGGCGGTGCTGACCGCCAACCATGAGGAAACCCAGATGGAGAAAGAGAATGAAGGAGAACCGGCGGATGAACGGGTGATCGGGGTCGGAGCCGTGTTCTCTTTGATCTTTCTCTCTTTAATTTTGTGTTTGGGGAACGTCGTGCCGTGTGCAATGAGACGGTTCGGGAATAGACGAAGAGTGCTGATGGATCCAGCAGAGATGGAGCGAAAGGACCACGCCCGGCAAGAGGAGGTGGATATGAGGAACAAAGTTTTTAAAAACGCTTAAAAATACTCAAACTCTTATAAAAATTAAGTTTATTGATATTTTTTATAATTAATTCATTGTATTGTTATTAATTATTTTACCTTCAGGGTTCGTGCAGGATCACTAGGTTTTTAGTGAAGGACCGTGATGGACAAAGTCTTATAACTTCTTAACATGTCATACACATTGTTCTTCTTCTTTTTTTTTTTAAGTCTGTTCCCAATAGGGGTCGCTACAAACACACAAAAAAAGAACTGGCCTGATGAATAAACTTATATAAATAAACTTCATCCATCCATTATCTTCCGCTTTATCCTCTACTAGGGTCGCGGTGGGGTTCCCCATGCCCATCCAGGGGAGAACGTTTCGGGCGCTGGGCAGATACACCCAGGACAGGGGGGCAATCAATCACTGGACACACACTTACTCACACACACACACTCTAAATGGGGCAATTTGGAGCATTGAATTGACCTTGATCCATGTTTATGGACTGTGGGAGGAAACCAGAGAACCCGGCGGAAACCCACGCGGACACGGGGAGGACCTGGAAACTCCCCCCAGATTGGGATTTGAATCAGGAATCCCTAGAGGAGAACATGACGACTACTAATCCACCATGCCGCCCTAAATATTGATAACTCAGTAAATTGTAACTGAATGTTGTGCTTTTTTGTAAAGCCATTTTTTTTCATATTTAACAGTATTGTATTTTTAATTGTTTCTTCGTTGTGTAAAACATTTAAATAAATTTGGTTGAAAACCTTGTGCATTATTTCTAGTCTACTGCAGTGACAATGGTTCAGATCTGAGGTGAAACTTTATCATGTTCGGCACTCGAGTAAAGCTTCGTATTAAAGGTGAAAGTTTTTTATTTAATGCTTTTTTTAACGTTTCAATCGAACTACAAAACAATGTACGATAAAATTTGCTGAAAAGTTTTCGTTTTCACTAATTAGAGGCTTTTAATCAACGCAATCTTCATTGCGTTTGTAGTTCCCTGGTGGTCTAGTGGTTAGGATTCGGCGCTCTCACCGCCGCGGCCCGGGTTCGATTCCCGGTCAGGGAAAATAGTGTTTTATACTTCTTAAAAGTTTAAGTTTTACTTAAAAAACTACTTGAAGTTACTTTATTCACTGTTTATTTACTTAATTAAACATATGCATAATTTCTTTACCTCAATTTAATGCGTTAAGGTTAAAAATACGTTTCTTTTATAAACCTAAAGTTACGTCACGTTTAAGTAATTTTATTTGTTTGAGTCGTACATCTGATTCTTGACTCGAGTTCGATCATTATACACGTTAATCGTGGTATTAAAGTTAAAAAATATCGCTTTTGAACTATTAAAACTATTAAAACTGTTCGGTATATTTACCAAAGCGCTGCGGTCTGCCGGCAGAGCAGAGTGGCGCAGCGGAAGCGTGCTGGGCCCATAACCCAGAGGTCGATGGATCGAAACCATCCTCTGCTAACGGTTTTCTTTTTTATTTTAACTATAAAATATAGAAAACATAAAACATTCTTTAAAACATAACAATAGTTTAATAAAACAAAATATTTCACATTTTATATCCCGCTGTTTTACACAATGACACGTTTTAAACTGATTATGCAAATAAGGTCTGGAACGTTAAAGTGTCGCAGAGCTTACATTCAATCAGCGAACGGAATATTAAACCATGAAAGAATAAGAATGAACAAAATTAATTTTCCGAAGTTGTAAAAGAACTCGCGCCCAACGTGGGGCTCGAACCCACGACCCTGAGATTAAGAGTCTCATGCTCTACCGACTGAGCTAGCCGGGCTGACGTTCAGCTCGTTCGCAAAGACTGTTAAGCTCTTTGATCTTCTTAAAAAGACTCACGTGATCTGTTTGTTTGATCATTATTCTAATGTTTAAATTGTGACTTTTTGACGTTTAACACAAATCCAATCGACATACAGCATGTGGCGTTTAGTACTTACCGAGACGTACAGTGACGTCTGCTGTTCAATGTTGGTAGTGCAACATTCATTACCATACTGTTTACCAAATAATTTCTATGTTAAAATGCATTTTGTTGTCGTTCTTCTCGAGAAAAACGTCGACACGTTCTAGAATAATCACATACTCGATAAACTATTATAAATAACGAATTACTTATGGGGCGGCACGGTGGTTTAGTGGTTTAGCATGTTCTCCTCTCAGCACTATGGATTCCCGGTTCGAATCCCCATCTGGGTGGAGTTTCCATGTTCTCCCCGTGTCCGCGTGGGTTTCCTCCGGGTTCTTCACTTTCCTCCCACAGACTAAAAACATGCATCAAGGTCAATTAAATTCTCCAAATCGCCCCATATAGAGTGAGTGTGTGTGTGAGTGAGTGTGTGCCCAGCGATAGATTGGCACCCTTTCCTGGGTCTATCTGCCCAGCGCCCGAGACGCTCTCCCCTGGCTGGGCATGGGCATGGGCATGGGGACCCCCCTCCCCCCCCCAATAGAAGACAAAGCGGGAGATAATGGATGGATGGAATTACTGATGGACTCAACAAACAAACTGAAAGGTTTTGATGACGTGAACGTTCCCTTTTATTAGCTGTTCAGATGCTTTTTTCTATTCGGTTCTGATGTATTGCCTTTTTTTTTAAAAAACGTTTGAGGTAGAACAGAACTTCTGAAATCTAAGAACACTGCAGGTTCACCAGTTAAGGCACCGCGTTACGACACGTTCCAGCACCGTGTGATGGTTCCCACTGTAATCAGCATGCAGACTTAAAAAAGAAAAAAATTTATCCCAAGAAAGATCATGAACGCTCCCTCCACCGGAGCGTCGACGTTTTGACTTCTGAATGTGTTCGGGCGCTCAGGGCTCCTCACCAAGCTGCTTCTCAAGACCAACACACGTTCTAAAGTACCGCCGAACAAAGTTCTTCATTTATACACAAAACTTTAACGGTGGACCTGTGGACCTGTTCTCCGGAGGGTGGAGGCTCTATTACAGAGTTACTTCAAACGAACTGACCATGGAGCAAACGGATCCAGCTACAGCAGAACATTACACAGTTTCACCATCGGCAGAACCCATAGTGTCGAAAACACGTTTCACGCGCCTAGGACCTCGTTCTCCGTCGTAGCAACATCATACAGAGGGGGTTTGTAGTTCTAAGGTTCCGTTCTGTAGTCCATCTGTTCCTCTACAGACTCTGTTAGTCCCCTTTACTCTGTTCTCTGATGTCAGTGTCACTGCAGTACTGAGAATCATCCACCACCCTAATAACACACTCACACACCTGCACCACCATGTCAGTGTCACTGCAGTACTGAGCATCATCCACCACCCTAATAACACACACTCACACACCTGCACCACCATGTCAGTGTCACTGCAGTACTGAGAATCATCCACCACCCTAATAACACA
>JAFMOD010000809.1:1161050-1183058 GCA_019802435.1 Corydoras maculifer | reverse complement strand
GTGTTTGCGTGGGTTTCCTCCAGGTTCTCCGGTTTCCTCCCACAGTCCAAAAACATGGATCAAGTTAATTGAATTCTCAAAATTGCCCCATATAGAGTGTGTCTGTGTGAGTGAGTGTGTGCCCAGCGATGGATTGGCGCCCTGTCCTGGGTCTATCTGCCCAGCGCCCGAGACGTTCTCCCCTGGATGGGCATGGGGAACCCCACCACGACCCTAATAGAGGATAAGCGGGAGATAATGAATGAATGAATGAATGAATGAACTTTTGCAAGGTGTCTGAGTAGCATGATCTGTTTGACCTGCTCCAAAATATTTAGTTTACAGGGTTTACAACATTTTTACCATTGACTTTTAAAAGTAAAGCACTCAAAGTAAACAAATAAACATTTTTAGAGTGAAAATTGAGCACTTAAGTGAAGTAGTTGGAGAATACACTAACAAACTTTGGCAAAATAAATCCATAATATATTATTCTGTATGTAGGTTGTAATACACCACAACAGTGACTACTACTGGCTGTTTAAGCAGATCAATGCGAGCCATTATCATTTACATTATAATTTTTTTTTTTTACTCTCAAGTTTTTTACTTTTTATTGTAGATTAAGAAAGATGAATTTATGATGGAATAGATTAGTGCATGTTTATCATAATGGTAAATTAAGTTTCAAAACTCTGCAGCCCGACTTGTGTTTAACCAGCCCAAGCGAACTCATGTCACTCCTTTACTCACTTCCCTCCATTGGCTTCCTGTAGCTGCTCGCATTCAGTTCAAGTCACTGACTCTAGCATACAGAACCATTTCCGGATCTTCCCCCTCCTACCTTCACCCCATCTTTCCTAAATACACTCTGACCCGTTCTCTTCGCTCCAGCGATGATTGCCGCCTGACGATTTCACCTCACAGAGTAGGTAAGTCGCACTCCGTGGCGTCCACCACTGCAAAATGGTGGAATGCTCTTCCATGCAGTTTTAAAAAATTACTGAAGACACATCTCTTTAACAAATACCTGTTGTAAAAAAAGAAAAAAAAAAAAAAAAAAAAAGGGGGGGGGGGGGGGGGGTGCCGCGGCACCGAATAACATTCAGCTTTGATGAATTTACAGTATAGTTGGTTTTCTTCATAGCTTCTGACTTGTGGTGTTCTCATTTGTAAGTCGCTTTGGATAAAAGCGTCTGCTAAATGTAAATGTAAATGTAAGTGAATTGCCAAAAATATCAAAAAGCATTACATTTACATGAAGTTATTATTTAGTTATCAATTTTGACTGTTTGAATTCTTCTCATGGGTGCCCTTTTTTCCCAATAATTTTTATTGAGGAAAAAGAAAACAGTCTTTACATACTGTTACAAAGGGCGGGACGCAGTCCGTCCAAAGGCGGCACTGTGCGGTGCTATGCAGGCGAGAGATGCACGCGGTGATAAAGAGCGAGCCAGGCAACCAGGTAAGCAGCAGAGATGTGTTTAATAAATGAAAACGCAAAACCCAAGAACAGAACCGAAACGAACGCCAACAGACGCAGAACACAAACATAGCACATAAATAACACAACGTAACTTAAGCATATGACGAAGATAATGTTGGCCTGCTGCATGCGCTCTTTAAGTATAGTCAGCAGGTCACATGTGATTAGGTAGGACCCAATCCCAAGTCTCGGAAATGGGCCCTTCCTACGGGAACCCTGAACGGACAAACCCGAACTAAGGAAATCAGGGGGGAGGGGCTTAGCCCTCCCAACCCTGACATATCGCCCCCCCAAAACAACCGGGGGGCATGGCCACCCAGGAAAAAGAAAGAAAAAAAAAACAAAGGAGACCCGTGTCTCTCCGGGGCCCCATGCAGACGCGACGGCGACGAGGCTTGTAGAGGGCGCGAAGGTGGCATGGACATCTGAGGGCGCTAAAGCATCGAGGCTTTTTACGCTTGCAGAGGTGATGCGGCCTCTTGAGGGCACGATAACGGCGACGCTCTTTGAGGGCACTAAGGCGGCGCGGCCATCTGAGGGCACTAAAGCGTCGAGGCTTTTTACGCTTGCGGAGGCGATGCGGCCTCTTGAGGGCACAAGAGCGGCGATGCCTCTTGAGGGCACTAAGGCGAACTGGCCTATTGATAGCGCAGAGGCGACATGACCCTCTGAGAGCGCGGTGGCGACTTGACCCCTTGAGGACGCGGAGGCAACATGCCCCTTTGAGAGCACGAGGACGGTGTGGCCCTTTGAGAGTGTGAGGAAGGCGTGAGCCATTGAGAGCGTGGGGGTGACGTGACTCTTTGAGAGCGCGAGGGTGACGTGACCCTTTGAGAGCGTGAGGACGGCATGACCTCTTGAGAGCGCAAGGGCGACATGACTCTTTGAGAGCGCGAGGACGACGTGACCCTTTGAGAGGGCGTAGGCGACATGACCCTTTGAGAGCACAAGGGAGGCGTGGCCCTTCGAGAGTGCGAGGACGGCGTGACACCTTGAGGATGCGGGGGCGACATAACCCTCTGAGAGCGCGGAGGCGACTAGACTCCTGGATAGTGCTGAGGCGATCTGGCCAATTAAGTGTGTGGAGGCGACGTGACCCTTTGAGGACGCGGGGGCGACGTGGCCTTTTAGGGGCGATACCTGTGGGCTCAGGCGCCGGAGAGACTCCCGTGGACTCAGGTGCTGGAGAGGACCACGCGGACACAGGTACTGGAGAGGCTACCGCGGACTCTGATGCAGGCGGGAGCGCGACCTTAGGGGCAACCGAGGTACACACGACCACAGAGGTGACCCAACTGGACGCGAACGCAGAGGAGACGCGGCACCTTCTTTGTCTTTATGCTGGGTGTCCGGAATCGAGTCCCGTGTCTCTTGAGCGGCGGGCAAACTGTCCAGAGCCGAGGGTAACTGATCCCGAATGAGGGGCACACAGTCCAGCGCGGGCGGCCCATGGTCCAGAGCGGTAATACACGGTCCAGAGCGGGGATCTTGGGTGACCACTGCTTCCCCATCGGACCACTGGACTGGCCCGCTTGAGATCAACCGGACACCTTGCCCTCTCTCTCAGCCTGATCCCTCTCCGCCTCCTGCACACAAAAAGAGAGGACCAGTACCACAGCAACACCACATAGTAATAGGTCCTGGTCTACTGAGATGGGACCTACTGAGGCAGGACCCAAGCACCGGACGCAACCCGAGCGGATCACGGGACAACGGCTCTGGACGGGAACCCGTAGCACAAATCGATGCCCTGAACCCTGCCAGGCGTGCCGGTGGCACGGCGCGGATCGCTGACTGCACGGATCGGGAGCTGGTGGCGCTTAGCGGATTACTATCGGCGCGGAGCTGCATGAAAAGCGCCTCGCGCTCAGAGTCGAGCAGGACGCGGACCTCGCGGCGCGGTTTGCTCGCGGCGCACAGCGGATCACAGACGGAGAGCGGCGGAACGCGGACAGCGAGTGGCGGAGCGCTGACGGCGCGCGGCGACTACCGGGGTGGATTACCGGCGGAGCGGAGCGACCCGTGAGACGAGCGGTGGAACGCCGAGAACCAGGCTGAGGGCGCATGGTGGCTTGCAGACAGCTCATCGCGGCTTGATGACGGCGTACGGCAGCTCGCTGACGACTCGCAGCGGTTCGCTGACAGCGCGGAGCGGCTCGCAGGACAGATCACTGGTCACGGCGGCTGAGAGGCGGATTGCTTACAAAGCGGAGCGGCACGCTGGCAACTCGCGGCGGTTCGCAGGCGGCACGCGGCGGCATACAGACGGAGCGGGGTGGCTCGCGCAGCGGCTCGCTTGACAGAGTCCCGATCCGCAAGCTACGAAGCTGCCTGTTAACAGCGCCCAGCTGCTCGCTGACGGCGCGGACATCCGAACCTTCCTAGGAAGGCTGCCTCGAACATACTGGTGGAGGAGAGGCAGACATCCCCGGTGGCCACCAAGTCCTTGGTCCACCTCCGCGCGGGTCCCAGGAGTCTGGAGAGGTAGAACAGCACCCTCTCCCTGTCTGATAGCTCCTGACTGGTAACGCATTCAAACACCTTGCGACTTCCGATGATGTACGGGAGTGGCCTCAAAGACACTCCGTCGCAAGGTGCCGGGAGCTTACACGGCGCAGAGAGAGGGAGCACGATCTCCCCATACTCCAGTACGCGATCAACAACCCTCATCGCAAATGCACACGAGGAAGGCGGATAAAAAATATAATGGCGGGCCTAGCGCCGATGTTAATGCAGCTAGTGCTGCAGCCAGAGAAGCGGCTAATGGCGGGGCTAGCACTGAGTTAATGCAGCTAGCGCTGCAGCCAAACAAGCGCCTAATGACGGGGCTAGCGCCGAGCTAATGCAGCTAGCACTGTAGCCTTAGAAGCAGCTAATGGCGGGGCTAGCGCCGAGTTAATGCAGCTAGCGCTGCAGCCAGACAAGCAGCTAATGGCGGGGCTAGCGCCGAGCCAATGCAGCTGGCGCTGCAGCCAGAGAAGCGGCTAATTGTGGGGTTGGTGCCGAGTTAATGCAGCTAGCGCCGAGGTAATGTCCAAATCAGTGCTGCTAAACAGGGATTCGTTCAAGGGGAGACCGAATATCGCAACCCATGGAGACATCTCTATAGTGGTACACAGGACCTTGAAATACCCACTCCAAAACCTCTGAAGCACATTAGAGAAAAAAATACATGTGCTCTAAACCGCAATGCAAGGCTCCACACCTGTCACAAACATCTCTGACAGAGTCAGGGTAAAATTTGGAGAGTTGTGATTTGGAACGATGGACTCGGTGTAAAACTTTGAACTGTATTATTTGTAACCTAGCACATGGCATGGAGCGGTTGACCACATTAATTTTTTTATCCCACCACTGATCAGTAAAGGTAGTAGCTAGTTCTGTCAGAGCCTGCTCCTCCTCGTCTCTCTAACTCCACCTCCTCATTACCCTAATTACCCTGACCTGCAGACAATCTCCTAGCAGCCTGCTTAAACCCCTGGTTTTCTCCTCCCCAGTGCCAGAGAATTAGATTTCTAAGCCACGCTGCGATTGCCATTACAAGGTCCTCCATTGTTTGCTGTGCTTATATGCTATTTACCATGTGTCTTCTATTTGTCTCGCAGTTGCTCCTCATCGCTCTCCTGGTCCGGCTTCCTGAACTCATCTTGCTTCACCTGTCGATTCATTACTGCATTTGCCTACCAACCCACACTAATGCCATGTTCAATAAAACACCTTACCTTCTATCCTGCATCCTGGTGCTTTGTGTTTGAAACCTGGTTCCTACTTACTCCATCACTAACAGAATTCCCTGGCCATAACATGGAACTATCAAACACTCCCGTGGAAAAGCAGGATTCATTGGAAACCCACCTTAATCAACAGGCATCCATTTTGAGCCAACATGAGCAGCTGCTGATGTCGCTTGTGGAGAGTAACTGACAGCTAGTGATCCAGATGGAAGAGATTGCTAGACGCGTGGCCACTCTGTCTCCCACTCCAACTGCACCTCTCATGGTTGCGGCTAATCCTATGCTATCCCCTAGCCACATACCAGAACCCGTTCTTCCCCTGTCCCAGGCTCAACCTGAAGGTATGAACCCTACTATGGTGAGCTCTCCAAGTGTTGGGGTTTCTTATTCCAATGTGCCTTGATCTTCCGCCTCCATCCGTCTACATTTACATCTGACTCCAGCAAGATATCCTACATCCTAAACCTGTTACGCGGAAGAGCCCTAACCTGGGCAGAGGCTTCTCAGACCTTAGTCAGCCCTCAGGTGTGTTCATACATGGATTTCTTGCTCCAATTCCGAGCCATTTTTGACCACCCTAATCCTGCCGGCGATGCGGCCAATCAACTGTTGGATTTACAACAGGGATCCCATTCTGTGGCTGAATATTCAGTAGAATTTAACACCCTTGCCTCAGACGGGAGTTGGGGGGACTTCGCCCTCCGGAACATGTTTCGCCGGGGATTAAATGATCACCTACTGCTGCCTGTTTGGTGTTAGATTGCTATTTCTTACCCAGACCTTAGGTCCAGACGTGACAGAAGTATGTCCATCGTATCTACTACCAGTTTCAGGTAACGAGTTTTTTGAATAGCTTTGTTTACCAGTTCAGTTTTTGGTATTTGCCGGCATAGATATTAGTTTATCTTTGCGGTGTTTGCTCTGGCTTCTGGGGGTTAGCATTTGCGGCTACCCGTTTTTCCTTCTCGCGTTCGCAGCTCTCGTGTGCTATTGTTGAGTGTGTGCTTCATGTGCATCACCTCCGCGGTTGTGGTGGGTTTGGTTGTTTCTCGGGTTCTGTGGCTCTCTTAGCGCTCGGTTAAGCGCGCCTGCCCGGACTTTGTTTCTGTGGGCTGATTAGCGTTAGCATGTTGGATTTAGCTCCTCCCCTTGTTGTTTTTCTATTGGTTAGGATTGGGTACTGGGTTTTATCCTTAGTATGGCAGTTCGGAGGGTTCAATTTAGTGATGACATCTTTTGGCGTTATGGCTATGAGTCACTATGTGCTGAGGAGAATATTGATTGCCCCATAGACTCCGATGAGGATATTAGTGACTCATCGTTTTCTGATTATATCCTCCCTGCTTTTACACTTAGGAACTCCCCTGAGCTTTGGTCGGATGACCACTTGGGTTCAGTTAAGCCCCCAAACACACCTAGGCATAAGTGTCGTTCCAGGCGTAAGGGTATGGTCAAGGGTCAACCCCCTCCTACTACCATGGGAGAAGGGGTTGTATACGAAGCTATAAAGGGGGGACTGGTTTCTAAGAACTGTGAGGGGACCTCGAATCCCATAAGGTCTACTTTTTCGGACCTGTTTTTGTGGTCTTCCGCCATTGCTTTGTCTCCTCCATCACTCTTGTTTCCCTGATTTCCCAGTTGGCGTTCGCAGCGCCCCCTGTGAGTCGGACGGCGTTCGCAGCGCCCCCTGGGAGTCGGACGGCATTCGCAGCACCCCCTGTGAGTCTGATGGCGTTCGCAGCGCCCCCTGTGAGTCGGACGGCGTTCCCAGCGCCCCCTGTGAGTCAGACGGCGTTCGCAGCGCCCCCTGTGAGTCAGACGGCGTTCGGAGCGCCCCCTGTGAGTCAGACTGCGTTCGGAGTGCCCCCTGTGAGTCAGACGGCGTTCGCAGCGCCCCCTGTGAGTCAGACGGCGTTCGGAGCATTGGCTTGCTCTTGAGGTTTCTCCAGCGCACCCCGTCATGCCACCAGCGACCCGGTAAGCGCACCCCGTCGTGCCGTCAGCGACCTGGTCAGTGCACCCAGCCGTGTCGTCAGCGCATCCGGCAGTGCCGCCAGCGCACCTGGCAGTGCCGCCAGCGACCCGGTCAGCTCACCCCGTCGTGCCGTCAGCGACCCGGCCAGCGCACCCAGTCGTGTCGTCAGCGCACCCGGCAGTGCCGCCAGCGCACCTGGCAGTGCCGCCAGCGACCCGGTCAGCTCACCCAGTCGTGCCGCCAGCGACCCGGTCAGTGCACTCATCATTGCCGTCTGCGCACCGGCCAGCGCACCCAGCAGTGCCGCCAGCGCACCCAGCAGTGCAGCCAGCGCACCCAGTTGTGCCATCAGCACACTCACTTCAGTCTGTGACCCGGTCATCCTTTCCAATCAGGATTGGTATCTCATTTTTGGAGCATTGGTATTGTGTTCTATTACTATGTCTCTAACCTGTGTGCAGAGTGCTGTAAAGGAGAACAATGAGCAACAAGGAGAACTACTGTGATAGCTTTGGAGTAGGAGTGGTGGGGGACATCAAGGAAGGCACCCACACCTACTCGTTGAAGGGCCGGGTCTCTAGCCATCCGGGAGAGGGATCCAATTGCCGTCCCAACAACAGAACAGTACCAGCTCCTCACTATCATCAGTCTCCTTCTGTAGTTGACTCTAGACCTTCGGGACCTTTGGACCTTCGTTCGGTTCCTCTCGCCCGTCCTCGTTCGGTTCCCCTCGCCCGTGCTCGTTCGGTTCCTCTCATCCGTGCTCGTTCGGTTTCCTTCGCCTGTGCTCGTTCGGTTCTGCTCCCCATTTTTCTCCTCTGCCTTTCTGATATTTTTCTTGGCCTGCCACTTCTGGGCTTAACAAGAACTGTCCCTGTGGTCTTCTATTTCCTTACTATGTTCCTCACAGTGGAAACTGACAGGTTAATTCTCTTAGACAAATTTTTGAGGTTCGCTCGCTTTTGCGCGAAAAGGGCGTGAAGTTTGCGCTACTGTTCCCAACAAGGCTCCGCATTACAGTGGATGGTAAAGATACGGTGTTTACATCCGCTACGGAGCAAAGGAGTTCGTGTCCAAGATCCATAAAGATGCAAACATGTGGCCCAGAACTAAAGATTTTTCTATCGTCCTAGACGGTTATTATACGTGGTGACGCTGAGACCCGCTCGACACACACTTTGGTCAAGTGACCTTGATCAAGATTTGTTCAGATTCGGGACAGAATCTGTTTTCGGTTTGTTTATATCCGGCTAAAACTTCTGGAAGTGATGTGGTTGGGACCCACTCTCATTTTTTCCTCTAAAACTTCATAGTCCCGTTGAAAATGTTTGTGTTCACGGTGAGTGGCTGTCCGTGCTGGGCATTAAGATGCTGTTTATTGGGACGTGCCCTGCTTTGTTTACATTTGGAGAGGTAGAAACATCGAACTGTGTTTACTTTTCATCGGATTAACGGTTTTTTGTTCTAATCCCACAATGTCTTTATTATTATTATTATTATTATTATTCATTCATTCATTATCTCCCGCTTATCCTCTATTAGGGTCGCAGTGGGGTTCCCCATGCCCATCCAGGGGAGAACGTCTCGGGCGCTGGGCAGATAGACCCAGGACAGGGCGCCAATCCATCGCTGGGCAAACACTCACTCACACAGACACACTCTAAATGGGGCAATTTTGAGAATTCAATTAACTTGATCCATGTTTTTGGACTGTGGGAGGAAACCGACGCAGACACGGGGAGAACATAGAAAATCCACCCAGATGGGGATTCGATCCGTGAATCCCTAGCGCTGAGAGGCAAATGTGCTAACCACTAAGTGTCAGAATGCAGCGTCCCGTAGCCGGAGGAACGGAGAGAGGCGTATTTATACGTAAAAATAAAAGGGTGTTTATTTCCTCCAGGCGGGAATAAGGTGAAACATAAACCAACACAAAGTCCAGATAATAATGGTACTCGAGGTGCGGCAAGGAGCCGCAGCTCACCACTAAACCAACGGGCGAGCGGAGCGCAGCGTAGGCGAGGCGGGGACGTGCCGTGGCGTCACGGATGAGCGCGATCCTAAGGAGAGGCAGCGAATCAGAAGAAGCATCGGAGACGTCTCGCCAGGAGCGTAGAAGCCCGTACGGAGCTGTAGCGCGTAGAAGGAAGCGGCAGCGTGTACGAACCCGGTAAAAGCTAAAAACTCTGCGCCGAGGGATCCGGAACGGCGGCTTAAGAGGACGCTGCCATCAACGGGACACACCTGCAACTAATAATCCGGAGAGGGTGATCTGTGATTACCAGCATTAGTGTCAGGTGTGGAAGTGGGAGTGTGAGGCGCGGTGCGTGTGACAGCGGGGCGTGAACATGGAGTGGGTGTGTGAGCTGCGATGCGTGTGACAGCAGGGCGTGAACATGGAGTGGGTGGAGGAGAGCGAGGAACCGCGGGGCGTGAGCGGGAATGTGTAACAACACCCCCCCCAGAAAAAGGCGGTTCTACCTGGGAACTGCTCACCCGAGACCCCGCTCGGGGAACACGGCGAGGCGGGCGACCCCTAGGCCAAGGGGCGGGGCGGTCGGGGTGATCCTGGTGGAACTCCCTGATGATGCTAGGGTCCAGGATGTCCTCGGCCGAAACCCAGCTCCTCTCCTCAGGACCGAATCCCTCCCAATCAACCAGGTACTGTACCTTGCCCTGGCGCCGGCGGGAGTCCAACAGAGAGGACACGGCGTAGATGTTAGATTCTTCCTCCTCCGGTGTCTCTCTATTGGACTCTGCCCAATTAGCCTCCAGTGGACCTGAAACAAACAGTTTCAGAAGGGAGACGTGAAAGGTCGGATGCACCCGCAAATGGCGCGGGAGCTTCAGCCGAACCGTGACCTCATTAACGACGGCCTCGATCCGGAAAGGACCCAAAAACCGGGGCAGGAGTTTACGGGTACCCCGACGACACCGGAAATCCCGAGTACTGAGCCACATCATGTCGCCTACCTTATATTGGGGAGTGTCACCTCGAGAGCGATCCGCGAAGTGTTTGAACCTCCGGATAACTGCCTCTGGTGGACCTGTGCCCAGACTGAAACCACGCGCTGAAACCACGCGTCAACAGCAGGGGCCTCAGACTCCTCCCCATTCCAGGGTGCAAACGGGGGCTGGTAGCCCAGCACGCACTGGAAAGGGGTGAACCCGGTGGCTGAGTGGCGCAATGGGCAATCTCCGCCCAGGGGAGGTACCGCGACCAATCGGACGGATTGCGGTGAGCATAAATCCGGAGGAATTTGTTTGTCTCCTGATGCGAGCGTTCACACGCCCCATTGGTCTGGGGGTGGAACCCCGAGGAGAGACTGACAGAGGACCCCAGCTTTTCGCAAAATGCCTTCCACACGGCCGACGTAAACTGGGGACCTCTATCTGACAAAATCACCTCCGGAATCCCAAACGAGGTGAACACTCGAAAAAATAATAATTCAGCCATCTCGAACGCCGAGGGCAGCCCCTTAAGGGGGAAAAGTTTAACTGCCCGGGAGATCACCGGATCGTGAAGCCTCAGCCATGGCAGCCCTAAAATGATGGGAACAGAGGGAGAGGAGATAATGAAGAACCTAATCTTCTCGGAATGGTTCTCCCCTATCCCCATGAGGAGGGGGGGTGTGGTGGTATTAGCCCCCCCAGATGGTAGGGAGCTGCCGTCCACGGCTTGAATGGAAAAGGTGGTCTCGAGTGGCAGCCCAGGAATGCCCCATCGACGGCAGAACCCCCGGTCGATAAAGTTGCCGTCCGCTCTGGAATCCACCAGCGCAGCAGTCGTAACAGAAGAACCTTTGAATGATAAAACAGAGGTTAAACACAATGTCTGCTGCCTAACCTTCCTAGAACCATTCCCCGCGCCATCGGGCCTCTCACGGGTAGACCGGGTGGTAGTAGGAGAAGGGCGGACGCGTCGGACAGGGCGAGCCTCGCAGTCTTGTAGGGCATGGTCCGTGCTCCCGCAGTAGAGACACAGGCCCAGTTGGACCCGGCATTGACGCTCTTGCGGGGTAAGCCGGGAACGTCCCAGCTGCATCGGCTCTGGATCCTGGGTTCCAGGAGCCGATGGGTGCTGATCTCCCTCCACTCAGGAAGGGCCGCAGGTGGACGTCCGGAAGATCGCGCTGACGGAGTAGTAGAGAGGTGTTGTTCCATTAGGATGGCCAGGCGGATCAAAGTGTCCAGAGAAGCGCCGAAGTCCCGACCGGCGATCTCGCGCTGAATCTCACGGCGCAGTCCTTCCCGGAACATAACGGTGAGCATCGACCCACTCCAGCCAGTCCTTGCTGCCAACACCCGGAACTCTAGCGCATAGTCAGATACCGATCTGGAACCCTGGCGAAGCCGGTACAGCCGTGTTCCCACAGCCTCTCCCTCCAAGGGATGGGCGAAGGTGGTCCGGAATGCCTCATGGAAGGCCGCTAATGACCGGCATTCAGGGCCCTGTGCCTCCCAGATAGCCGTTGCCCACTCGCTCGCCTTGCCAGTCAGCCGGGAGATAATCATAGAGATTTTGTCGACCTCGCTGGAATGCGGGTGGCTGCGGAAGTAGTGTGCAAATTGCATAAGAAAAGAACGGCATTTCTTCGGGCTTCCGTCAAACCGTTCAGGGCTCGAAAGGCAATAAGGGGTAGCGGTGGGTGGGGGAGGCACATCGGTGTCCGGTGGAAGCGGCGGTGAAGATGGCACACCAGCGGTACCAGTGCGCTCCAGCTCGGACAGACGACCCATCAAGCTGGAGGAACTGAGGGAGGCGTATTTATACGTAAAAATAAAAGGGTGTTTATTTCCTCCAGGCGGGAATAAGGTGAAACATAAACCAACACAAAGTCCAGATAATAATGGTACTTGAGGGGCGGCAAGGAGCCGCAGCTCACCACTAAACCAACGGGCGAGCGGAGCGCAGCGTAGGCGAGGCGGGGACGTGCCGTGGCGTCCACAAAGCCCTTCACGGATGAGCGCGATCCTAAGGAGAGGCAGCGAATCAGAAGAAGCATCGGAGACGTCTCGCCAGGAGCGTAGAAGCCCGTATGGAGCTGTAGCGTGTAGCAGGAAGCGACTCTGCGCCAAGGGATCTGGAACGGCGGCTTAAGAGGACGCTGCCATCAATGGGACACACCTGCAACTAATAATCCGGAGAGGGTGATCTGTGATTACCAGCATTAGTGTCAGGTGTGGAAGTGGGCGTGTGAGGCGCGGTGCGTGTGACAGCGGGGCGTGAACATGGAGTGGGTGTGTGAGGTGCGATGCGTGTGACAGCAGGGCGTGAACATGGAGTGGGTGGAGGAGAGCGAGGAACCGCGGGGCGTGAGCGGGAATGTGTAACACTAAGCCACCCTATTATTATTATTTATTTATTTATTTATTTTTTATAGATGGGTGTTGACACTGTTTATAGATGCCTTTCTTGGTTAAGCTCAGTTTAGGATTTGCTTTGCCCTGTATTTTTTTCTGTTTATAACCTGTTTATGGACTGCACCTTGCAAAGAATATAGAGTCTGAAACGTGCTGCCCCATGGAGTCCGAGTCCGGACATTCGCACTTTGGGGGTTGATTTAAACGTGCCTTGTCCCTTTGTTTGGGTTGGGACGTGATGGGTATGGGGTGGGGGTGGGCTGGAGGGTGGATGGGTTCGCTGTGTGGGTTTTAAAAATTTATTTTCATTATTATTATAATTTTTTTTTAATTTATTTATTTTTTTCTTCCCCCCCCCCCCCCCCTTCCGTTTCCCTTCTCCCTCAGCCGGCTGGCGTGGATTTACATTATTACAATTACAAATTTAATTTAATTAAATGAGTGCTTCTCAGTCCTTGCCGGGTTCTAACCTGAATTTTATAACCTGGAATGTTAGAGGTTTAAATAATCCGGTTAAACGCGCTAAAATTTTTGCTCATCTGAAACTCTTAAATCCTGATATTATATTTCTACAGGTAACATCTTGAGAATAGACACCACAACAAATTGAAATGTGCTTGGATTGATAGCTTTTATCATTCAAAATTTAATTCCAAAGCTACAGTCATATGCAAAAGTTTGGGCACCCCTTTTAATCTTAATCATTTTCAGTTCTAAATATTTGGGTGTTTGCAACAGCCATTTCGGTTTGATATATCTAATAACTGATGAACACATTAATATTTCAGTATTGAAATGAGGTTTATTGTACTAACAGAAAATGTGCAATATGCATTAAACCAAAATTTGACAGGTGCAAAACTATGGGTACCCTTATCATTTTATTGATTTGAATACTCCTAACTACTTTTTACTGACTTACTGAAGCACAAAATTTGTTTGGTAACCTCATTTAGCTTTGAATTCCATAGCCAGGTGTATCCAATCATGAGTAAACGTATTTAAGGTGGCTAATTGCAAGTTGTTCTCCTATTTGAATCTCTTCTGAAGAGTGGCATCATGGGCTCCTCAAAACAACTCTCAAATGATCTGAAAACAAAGATTGTTCAAAATAGTTGTTTAGGGGAAGGATTCATCCGAATAGCCCGACAAGGACCTCTTCATCTCAGAGACTGTGGACTTCATCGTTGTGAAGTCCGTCCTCAGAACTGATAAGTCCTTGACCATCTCCTCTCGCATTGCCTGCGATTCCTCTTTAAAAATCGCCCTCGGCTCGGTCAGGACTAGCAGGACAATACCATAATAATTGTATGATGCGCGATACCATAGCGGGGTCGTCGGAGAAGAGGGCCGCGTCAGGACTTACCTCGCACGAAGCGGACGCCACAGGTGAGGCCGAAGCCAACGCTGCCAGAGCAGGCCTTATGAGCGGTTGAAAAGAACCGGGATCTTTGCTCATTTTAGCGGTCTTGGGAGGCATAGTAAGCACAAACCAACAATTCAAAAGTTTGTTCCAATTATTTATATAACCTTTCTATCAAACAGCGCATGTCAAAAGTACATCCAAATAATAAAAATACTGCTCTCCCCACGGAGCTCGAAAAAAAAAAAAAAAGTCTAGCACATGTCGAGCGAAAACCGGAAGTCAACATTATCATTTTTAATAAAGAAATTATTCATAATTAATATTTAAAACCGATGCCAGGAGTCAATGTTTTATTAACCTTTTTTATTACATATTTGTTTTCTAAACAAACTCTAAATAAACATACCAGTGACAAACAAAATTAATCTCCTTGTCTTGTACAGTATGGGTGTGTTAAGCACCATATGTTAACTATTTCTGAAATCCTTATTAGAGTTAAGAGTTAACTAATTGACAAATATTATTCATGTTTATTTGGTTAGTTCTTTAGCACGGTCCTATAGAGTTATTAAAAAAAGACTTGCTATTACAAAGTAAAGAGCGGCATTGCTTGAATGGTATCTCATTTATGCTGCTGCTGTTGGTTCAGTTGGAGGAGCTGACTGATATTATAATATCCTGCCCAATATCATCATCAACCATCATTGGGTGTATTTAAAACATATCTAGTGTAAATTAATTGCATATTATGTTTTGCAATTAAAATGTAATTTCAAATACTAAAATATAAGCTGGTAAACCTAATAGAGGATAAAGCGGGAGATAATGAATGAATGAAAGCTGGTAAAGGAAAAGGTTCAATATAAATTGAACACAACACTGGTGAAAATATTAAGCCACAGAAATAAATAATTCAAGCATTGTATTCCCTTGCTATTTTATTATTAGAGAACCACCCCACACTCACCACTAACCAAATGTTATTGCACCAAACCTCAATATATCAATGACATGTACATGGTAGTGTGTGTTATGAATGGTATAAATACTCCTAATAAAGTGGCCAGTGTGTGCATATTTTATAGCACAGTATAATGACCATGCCATCATCAGCTACATTAAACCAAATGCAAGTTATTTGTAAACTGTTAAACTTTTGGATTTATGTGCCCAGAATGAAAGTCACGCTATTAAATGCTGACAAAGTTCAGCGAGTACAAACTTCCCATTTTACAGTTAACTGCAGAATTTAGATGGTCTTGGATCAGGGATTATGCACTTCAAATATAATCCTTTTTCAAGGTAGACATGACCACTTTTCTCCTAATAACATTATTTTAAAAATGCACAGCAGTTCCTTACTGAGAGGGTTAAGGGTAATTTGATATAGTAATTTTTAAACTGCTGCTTAGCACATGGAGAGCTTGATTTTTTGTGCATGCAAGATGATTCTCAATGTTATAATAATAATTACCTACTGGATTATTCATTTCAAGATGTGGAGTTAACACACAAACACACACTTTATGCATACTTCCCCACATTTTTACATCTTCTATTCAAAGGTGTGCCCTGTCAGGCCTGTAAGGCATACCGCAATCCACTCCTTAAGGCTTTCAACACAAAGGCCTACAGCACTAGATTCTCATCCTCCTTAACTTTTTGAAAGTATAATTACCACATTACATTGTCAGATGCATTAGTATTATCATTTTAGTGATGTACCTGTGCTTGTTTCAAGTGGCGGTCTAGATACCATACTGATAGAAATCCAATTGTGGGACTTTAATCAGCCCCATTTTAAGCATGGCCTTTAGTTTGTCCTGTACTACCTTTTTGTGTTCAGGCAAGCAATACTGTATGTACCTGTGCATCATAAACCCCCGGGGGTGTCTCATCATGCAGAGAGCGTACAATGACTGCATGTGGCCCACCACTGGAGAGATGAAGTCAAACTGAATCAGAGCCATGTGCAGGGAGGACCCCTCCCTCTCTCTGTGGCAGCTCGTGCACATGTGCATCACCCCCCTCCCCCTGAACGCATCTGGATGTGAGGGCATAGAGAATCTGCTTGTGGGGCAGTGGTGCTGGGGGTGTAGGAGAGACAATGGTTTGATCAGATTAATTAGTGCACCTGATCCGACTCCATCCGATGACATGTGCAGTTTTAAAAGCTGTGACATCATATGCCACGGAGAGAGAGAATATCATGGACTTGACCACATCATGCCAGCACATTTGTAGTTGATTTGTAGTGGGAATTCAGTGAATGATCACTGTGCATCATTTTTTATGCAAGAGCAAGACAGGCAGTGATGAGTATGATCGCAATATCTGATCATTGCATCAAGTGTGTTTAGACAGAGCATGAGAACTCAGCAGTGGGTGCTTGTATGCACTTTGTATGCTCTACTTGCTGGATTGAATGTAGTAGTACACGTACAACTCACACATTACTTGCACCATGCTTGTAACTGATTCTAGTCCTGTACAGACTGTATTATGGATTTAAATGCTATCCTTCATTTGGGTACACAAGTATTGTGTAATTTAACTGGGGTGGCTAAAATGGATTTGATATGATAATCCATTAAAACCATCTAGACAAGTATCTCAGTTAGCCACCCTGAATAGTGCAAGACAATTAACATATTTGTTTGATTTTTTTTGTTTTTATGAGAATCCAGGAAAATAAGTTTGTTTCACTGGCACTGTTGCAGTAATATTAAGCTCAATAAAGAACTTTCAGATTTTCTGTGTCATTTTTGTGATTACAATGGATGTAAGCCTTTCAGTAATGCAATGTGGAAGGCACTGTTAGCTGCACTTATTCCATACTTTTAGAAAGGAGGTGCGTCTCATCCACTCACAGCCAGTGTCAGTTTGCTAGGAGCTGCAGTCAATCATTCTAGTCTCGGCACAGCTATTCATGTAATTAATTCCTTGTAGATAAGGGTATAGATTTAGCCTAGATTAAGAGATTGTTTGTGCTGAAATTTCACCCAGCTCATCATTACATAAGAAAGTGCCTGAAATTATGCTATTTCAGGGAGCCCTCTTGACTAAGTAATCTGCAAAATCTGCCCCTTTTATTTATGCTGCTCTAGTCAGTTATGCCTGAGTCACGTGCTTCTTCTACTATGCTTTATTTTTCTCTAACTTCCTTTCATATCTGTTTTCTTTGAGGTATCACCAGCTCTTCATCCATAAAACTAACAGAGCACTGTAATAATCATAACAAATCTGGCATTCTAGTGGCATTGCAGTTCTGCAATATGGCCTCACTGAACTGGACACCTGATCACCACACAATCTGTACATGGTTGTTTTACACTGTTGCCCGGCTGCTCAAGGGGAATGTGTCCCCCACTGAGCTTTGGTCCTCTCAAGGGTTCTTTTTAAAAAGAAATAACTTAACAGGGAGTTTTTCCTTGCCACTGCCACTTCAGCTTGCTCTTTTTGGGTTCAGTGTTTGGGTAACACTGTAAAGCTGCTTTTTGACAATATACTATTGCAAAAAGCACTATATTAATAAATTACTTTGAACTTTTACTGGGTTGGAAGCTTGTTTATTTAGTTTTCAATTGTTTTCTAGATGTGCACATGCTCTGAAGTATGTTAGCACATCAGGGTAGTGACATGGTTGTATCCTGTACCATCAGGGGCAGGCTTCACGGGATGACTGGCATGAAAATCGTCAAGGAGTTTGGGATCCAATATATCTGAACTAGCTACCCAACTGTGTTCCTCGGGAACAAACCACTCCCAATAGACCAAGTACTGAATGGTGGAACCGCGGCAACGTGATCCAACAGAGTGGATACCGCAAACACATCTGGAAACAACACAGTCTGCGTAACTGTACCCTCTTGCAGAGCAGAATCAAGGGGGCTGGCAACAGAAGGTTTCAGGAGGGATGTGTAGAAGACCGGATGAACCCGATACTGAGGAGATAGTTCTAATCGATTCGATACCGGGTTAACCTTTAAGGGTTCTGCATCACATACAAAAAAAACTTCCCAAGCTCTTGATTAGCTCTCTTGAATAACCCATTACTCTCAGGGTGATATCCAGAGGTTAAACTGACGGTGGTACCCAATTTTTCAAAAAAGGCCCTCCATACTGCAGAAGTAAACTGGGACCCCTGTCAAAAAGAATGTCCTCCGGTATGCTAAAAATAGGGAAAAGGTGGGAAAACAGTAGCTCCGCCGTCTGAAGAGCCGAAGGAAGTGCTGCCAAAGGGATAAACCGAAGCGCTTGAGAAAAATTATCAATGAGGGTAACCACAGTGGTGAACCCCTCGGAAATGGGCAAATCAGTAACAAAATCAATAGCCATGTGGTACCAAGGATGAGCAGGAACCAGCAAAGGATTGAGCTTCCCGGGTAACACTTTAGGGGTCTTACAAGCCACACAAATAGAACAGGAGGAAACAACATGCCTAACATCAGAGTTAAAATTTCCCACCGATATTTACGTCAAAATTGAATCGTCTGGTCTACATCAGGATGTCCTACACACAACAGAGAATGAGCCCAGGTGATCAACCGAGTACGGAATGGTAAGGGTACAAACAATAACCCAGATGGGCAGTGGGGAGGAGCTGTACAACCCTGCAAGGTCTTTTGATCTCATGGTTCATCTCCCAATGTATGGCATTCAGGAAACATCTTGCAGAAGGAATAGATCCATCCTCCATACTCCTGCTACCACGACCCAAATGCAGTCATGAAAGAGCATCTGCTGGAAGATTATGATGACCTGGCCGATAGAAGATGGTGAAATGAAAATTGTTGAAAAACAAAGATCAGCGAGACTGGCAGGCATTGAGGCATTTGGCCCCCTCACAATATTCAAGATTCTTGTGATCTGTTATGACCACAAAGGGGTGGTGGGATCCCATTAACCAATGTTAACACTCCTCCCGAGCAATTTTAATAGCCAACAACTCCCTGTCCCCAATACTATAATCGCATTTAGTCTGAGACAAATTCCTGGAAAAGAAAGCCACAGGACATAAAATGGGCCTTGAGGTCAGCGAATGCCTGCTCCACCCTCTGGTTCCAGTGGAGGTGCTTGGGTTTACCCACCAAGAGGTTGGTGAGAGGCAAGGCCAAGGAACTGAAACTAGCAAACCCCAAGAAATGTTGTAATTCTTTGACTGTATTATCTGTATATATCTGACTTGATCCATGTTTTTGGACTATGGGATGAAACCGGAGAACCCGAAGGAAACCCACGCGGACACGGGGAGAACATGGAAACTCCACCCAGATTGGGATTCCAACCAGGAATTCCTAGCGCTAGGTGAAAGTGCTAATCACTAAGCCACCGTGCCACCCAGGTTTGATATTATGTCCTATGTTTTCAGTTTTAGTAAAGAAATACATAAAATCATTGCTGCTGAACTGTGTGTGAATCTGTAAATCTGATTCAGTAGCATTCTGAGTTAGTTTTGCAAAGAAACTTGTCCCAGCACTCTGGTGGTCCGTGATCTCCACGTTTTCCCTGTGTTACCTGACAGTGTTGTTTCAAATTATGTTGTTTTTAAAATTAGAGGAGCTGGCTGTGAATCTGCTTACATGTTCCGGGATGTGTTATGATCTCTACCTCTGCTAAAAGAAATGTTTCAGCTTATAAAGTCTGCACCTCTGAATCAGCGCCTATCTTAAGCACAAACTCTATATTGTCTAGTAACCTACTGGAGTCTATTGCTGATCCTGTTAATAAGTGCTGCATATGAAAAGCAGAATTCCTGATCTACTACTACTGATCAGTCACGGTGAACTGTGGAGCTCACAGCAAAACTGGAGGCCTTGTCCTCAATTTTAAGTATGCCCTATCTATTTGGCCATAACACTCATAGTATCATCTGAAATAATGGTAATAACATGTTTAGTTACAATAACATGTTTGGGACTTTTGCAGTACCTCAGTTGCAAATCTGCTGGTGTCATTTTTTTAAGAGGTCACTGCAATAATTTACATTAATATAACCACAGCTGTTGTGTTGCTGTATTTAGGTATAGCCTACAATCAATAATTGTATCACAGAAAGAATTTAATTAACATTAGTATTTTTACCACAAGTTAATATACAACAGTTTTTAAGTAAAATAATAATTTATTATTTTGGTCAAATATTGCATCAAAAAAATGAAAAAACATCTTTTAGTTTGATTAGATTTCAGAACCGCGTTTGACACTATAAATCATGTTCTGTTAATAGACAGACTAGAGAACATGGCAGTCATCACACGACCTGCACTCTGTTGGTTTAAACTCTACTTGACAGATTGTTTATGTAAACAGTGATTATTCTCGTAACATAGACATAGGGAATGGTTTTCCACAGGGGTTGGTGTTGGACTACACTTTTTTTTATAACTGCTTCTACTTGTATCAATCATTTGCAAATATGAAATATGTTTTGACTTATATGCTGATGTCATATATCAGTTTAAGCCCAATAAAGTTTACACAATGAGATATACTGTGGGTAATGATTGATTTAGCTGATGCGTTGAAACTTTGCCCCGAGGACATTAGTTGGAGCAGGAAAGCAGAGATAGATCTGATGAGGACAGGCCAGTTTTTGACCCATGTTCTACCCAGCTGACCTGTCCATTGCATTTTTGAATGCAAGCCTTGTCCACTTCAAAGATCTGCACTTACTCAAATATTGTCTTTTAACACAGATTTGGTTTTAAGTACTTTGGTAATAATATACAGCGGAAACTGGTAAATTGCCTGGTTGGCTTTTAAACAAGCGAGAGGAAACAGAAAACATTTGGAAGTTGCTTGAAACCAAGGAAAAAAACTAAGAAAACTTTTTCACAGGAAAAAGTTATTTATTCTTAAATTGAGTTTTGAGTCAATACATTTGACAATAAATATAAATAAATAATGCCACTGGAGTGCCAGTGGAACACATATTCTCATGTTACTATCTGTTACCAATTTATAGGAACACTGTCTATGTCTTTCCAGCTTATAATAGACCTCCTTGTATGTAAACTTTATACTTTAATGCTAAGATCAATCATAACAACAGCATGTAGAATATTGGTAGTGACCAATCAAATAAATATTTTGGTGATTTTTTTTTGGACATGAGCGATACGCAGCAGGCTACCCGGCAGCTTTCACACATCTGGTGTTAGACTATGAGCACTAGCACATATGTTTGCACTGACCGTAGCTTCATTCTACCCACATCTCCTTCATTTAAACCAATAGTTGAGGACCTGACTGGAGCTGGGGCACTTAATTAGGATTGGCTCTTACTATCAGTCTAGCTCTTACTGTGTCTGTTTATCCATGATTAACATCCCATAACATCCCATAACTGTTAAGTCAGCATTTAGTAAATAATTGTTTAAATGAGAACAAATATGAATATTTTATTAGAATTAAAGTCATCATAATTTTAAAGATCAGAGAATAGCAGCAGTTGTCATCATTCATGTGTACTAAACACATCAATGATGTGCAATTAATTAACCTTAAAATAAAAAGTTAATCTTCCTTATAAATTCTCTCATTTAGCTGGTGCTTTGGAGATTTGAATAATGACTGACATGCAGTTTTAATAATATTTGGATAAAGGGTATGTGCATGACAAGCCTTGGTGGAGTTTTAAAAGGCAGGATTTAAAAAGACAGATCACAGCTGGGTAAATACACATACATAATGCACCGAAACTGCAAAGCAAATGGGTTAGGGTTTCAAGATATTTTAGCTTATTTAGAAATCATGGCCAGGTGTATCTGTTATAATGCAAAAAGATGGCATATTTGCTAAAAGTTAAACAGTCCCCAGTACTACCAACAAACAAAATTCAGTTTGGATTATTTAATATTAAATCAATCCCATCAAGCTGTGCTCAAACACTATATTATAAATTATAATAAAGCATTTAATTAATGTAATAAATCACCCTGTGGGAATTAAATGTTAAATAGTATGTTTTAAGAAAATCTTAAATTCTTACTAATTAGCTACTGACCAATCAGATCTTAATTTGGTCTACAGAATTCTACTAAATATTGTTGTTAGCAGTTGAGTCATCATAGTCAACCTTAAATTATTAAATTAGTGTTTT